>MNPL01002734.1:0-11657 GCA_002081605.1 Tropilaelaps mercedesae
ATATATATATATATATATATATATATATATATATATGTTTCGGAGAAGTAACAGGCGGCAGACGATCTTTTCTTGGCTCACTTGAAACTTTTTCCACAAGAAGAATATACTAGAAGAATATACTGAACACAAACCAGACCAACCACAACACTATTCGGAGTGATAGCACCAGCAGTATGCATTTTCGATACCCTCTTTTTTATTCCTATCGTATTGTTTGTATTTATTGTGTGCACCAAATTACTCTAGAGAATACCATGTGTTTGTTGTAAGTCGTTGATTATGAATACGAATACTGCCACCATAACTTTTATTTGATGGTGTGATATGACGAGGTATGATATGAATATAATATCTATAAACATAACTTCTAGGTTCCGAGAGAGATACGGGTCACAACAGTGACGTACATAGAAGTTGAATTTGAATAAGCAAAAGACAGAGATAAGTCACGGATATTATTGAATCGATAATATTTATAGACTGGCTGTATTCACTCATAGTAGCGATCATAATGCTGGCCATTTATGTATTGTATGCTAATACTATGGTTCTTCGTTGTTGCTTTGTGGACTCTAAAATGCTTGCTTCATCGTTGGCCGGCCGATTGATCGTATGGGATTTTCGTTTACAGGGTCCTTGGACATGTAGCGTCGTAATGTGGTTAAAGATAGAAAGGATTCGGTGTGAAGTATTTTTTGTCGCACTTTATCGCTAAGAAAACGAGGAAAAGACTAGGGCCCAAGAGTACTCTTTTTTGGGCGCACCGAAGATTGCAGAAAAATACGATTATAAAACGATTTGTATCGGATAGAATGACTAAAGTAGAATCAGGTTCTGCGGAGTTGCCAACACAAACACGGCTAGAGATCCTTGAAGAGGGATAGTCGAACAGGCTGTTGATACAAGCACTTGAAAAGTATATGTGTATTTAGCTAGATTCGTCACATTTGAATGCTACAGTTTTGAGTTTCAATGAAAAAGGCTGAAATAGCTATAATAACTTATTTAACCCTTTTTCGGATAAAGGTAGTGATATTCTTTTACGGTGGCTTCATACTCTATCTCCTCCTACTAATTCGCTTTTTTAATAACATTGACTGTTCGCTCTTCGTCATCAGCAATCTGTATTCGAAAAGATAGCTTTGTTACAAGTGTGACTTTTAAAAAAGCACAGATGGATTTTACGGCTTCAGGCCTTGACTTAGATTGTACACAATATTTTTTACCGCAGTCCGTTCGGCGCCCCATAACCTTGAAAACTGAGACATTAACAGCATGCACTATTTAATAGACCCGCCAAAGGCTGCAAATTACCCCTTCCGTTTGGTACTTACTTATTAGATTAGGTCATTTGTTTTTCTGCGCCTCATAGTGTCTAATCCATGAACAATGTACTGATTTTTCAACCGGTTTTTATAACATGTAGCTACGAATGGCGGTTTCGTAGCCGACGTGTACTCCTTCACATCTCCAACCTTATCATATATATATATATATATATATGTTCCGGTGTTGATGCAATCCACCTATAGATATACGCTTACCCTACCAATAATAGGGTAAATTGACCTGAAAGTCTGACATAATAGCGTCTGCTCAAAAATGCATGGTTTAAAACCGTTTCGCGGCAGAGCTTTTTCAAAATACCAATAATAGGCTGTTGATTTCTAGAGGAACCCTGTGCTGAGTGTTTGCAACAAAATTTGATAATCATAAACTTATACAGATATCAATAATGAATATTATTATTATTATTATTATTATTATTATTATTATTATTATTATTATTATTATTGTGCATTTACGTAACTACAATTTATTACAATAATGACGGTGTCATTGATTGCCCTCATTCAATCCTTAGGAGGGTTTGCATTATATTATACTAATAAATATTGCCTACCTGAGACTACCTGATCTTTAGCCTCCTCAACTGAGTCAGCGACGCCGTAGTGTTTGGCTACGTAGTCTATTGTCATTTTTGGCCTCATATGAAAGTGTCTGAATTTCGAACAAATGGATGAATATCTGGATTGATATTATTTATGGCTTATAGGTATTTACATCATAGAGTGTCTCAAGCTAACCAATAACGATCGTAGTATTGATGACACCTGAATCATTAATAAACACCACAACAACAATGATTACATACGTATTTCACACCGACTTTAATATACGTTATCTTACACCTTCCTAGCTGTGTTTCCCACTGCTTCAAGAATATCACCACAGAAACATTATGTATCTACACGGTCAGTAAAATTGTGTAATTTGAAACGCCAGTATCATAAAGGATGACAAGAAGCGATTTAAAGCGCAAACATATGGGAACTAATTCGAATGCAGTATTTAATTCAACATAACGAGTTCTTCAGCTTTCTTATTGAACCGGGGCGTACAAATGCCTGGGTTTTAGGAGATCACATCATGGGTGCGATCGCAGACCTCTGTGAAACAACTTGTATCTACTTTTTCATAGAGTAAATAGCGTTGGGTACATAAGTACACGATACACATAATACTGGTACACATGATTTGACATTTTGTGGACTAGATGCTTATCATCAGCCCATGTCGTCGTATTCATTTTTCACATTCTTTTTTCTTCCATACACTTGTTCAAAAATAACGTACCCATTAATTTAGTCGGGGTTTATTATTATTATTATTATTATTCTACGATTAGATATCATACGATAAAATAAATATCCTCTATTAGCTGGTGCCCAACTTACCGTTTCGTAAAATTTTCAGCTCTTGGACATTTTTAGTTCATCGTCTGATTTGCAGATGTGTCAGTTCTATCAAAAAACTTTCATAAACATTGTACTAGACCTCGCAACTAATTCGTCGCCTGGAAAATAATATCGACATTCCGTTTGCTAACATGCAAAGCATGTGTGTCTACGTGCTTTATTTTTAGAGTATGCATTTTGTAACTAAATGTCCATTATAATAAAAAGTTGTAAATATTCCCAATAACATCAAGTTGTGTCTCACCTGCTCGAGACTTCGCCATAGCTAATTAATGTTTTCTCTTTTTAAACCGCCATTGTCCTTTAGCGTTTATTAAGAATTTTGATGTATGCACGTGAACGGTAATTACACTCTCACGCTTTTAAAATATGCTCAAGACGCGACATCCTGTAACTAATCACTATAACAACTCTATATAATTAGCATTACAAGATCAATAATCGAACATTCACGTAGGAGAGAATCAATTATAACTAATAAACGAGAATGTGTATTCCTTATGTTATCAAAAATCATTAGTATAAATGTGGTAACGCCAAAACAAAATATGAATAGCACTATTGAAGGTTTAGCAATATTGGCTTCATCGTGTTAAGTGAAATAAGCCGAATATGCGGCCGAGGGGGCAATGGCGCCGAGAATTTCAACCGTAGAAAATCGAAAAAAATTTACTTGTTGCTCGTGTATCTGTTTATATGGGTATGCTTAAGCAATCTCACTTTGCTGATGGATTTTCACGGGTGTCCAAATCATCCGACTTTGCTAACTTGGTTTGCACCGGTCCCTAATGCCGACGGGGTGGCGTGTCGATGCTGACGACTCAACTTGCGCTTGCTTCGCCGGATTTCGGTGTGCGCTTTCAGAGCGCAGTGGAACAGAACTCTGTGGAGCGCCCCGCAGTCACCGCTCGTGATTGCGGCGTGGGCGTCTGTGCTGTTTGTGATGGCAGTTTCCGTTGGCGGAGGAAAACATGGAGGTGAGAGCCGGTGTAAAATAGCTTATGTTACAGTTACCGGCGGCGTCGCTTTTGGCGCCACTGTTTGGTGGTAGCGCCGTGGCTTGAGGTATCTTTTACGCCGGCGCTCAGTCGCTTCGACGTGGAGGCAAAGTGACCGCGTCTTTTTCTCTGAGATCCTCTATCATGAAAAATATCATAGGCGATAACAACGATGCTTAAAGCGCCTTATAGCTTTTTGCCTGTTGATGTTACAATTAATATGTAGTCAATTTTATTCTCCTGTTGTTGTGCTCGTTATCATAAGCGCCGTTGCTGATACTAGAAGGCCTGTTAGTTTTGTTATCGTTAAATGAGTGAGAGTAGGGTTAACATGTCACTATTACGTGTGGCTGTCTGGAGATACCTTGCTCTAATTGACCGCTTACAAAACACTTTTCCTTTTCGCACGGTACATCTTATTAAGAATATCAGAAATGTAGAGCGAGTAACAACATGGTAAGTGTTCAATGAGTTACGTAAGCTCGTTTACCACACGCAATGTTTCAAATTTTTATGCTTGGGTGAGCGCAACTCGGAAAATGAAGTGTTTTAACGAGGAGACTAGTGAAATTTTCCGAAAATAAAAATATTCTGCAGAATCGAGGCCTAAAATACCGACCAAGTTTCCAGACGCTGTGATTTTTGCGGTGAACGGACAGTGTTCTAGGTTTGTAAATGTAAATAGAACTAAATGCTCACTTTTGCATACCTTTTGCGATAACAAGTACGTCTCGACACAGACTGAAACAAGCGCCAAAATGCGAGGTTTGACCATTATAGTGCTGATGCGTAGTTTAGTCAAGGCTTCTGCCTAGTAACTAGCGTCTTAAGGAATGTACGAGGACAGTAATAATGCATTTTTCGTCAAATTGAAAATGTTTACATTGATTTCTGCATACGCTTTCAAGGGTGATAGCATCGTGAAGACAAGTTAGATACTTTAGGAGCAAGGATTGTAACTTCCGACTGCTAAAACTAATTTTTATACGAAACTGATGTACAAAAGTGCAATAAGCTTCGTAAACGTATTGACGTAAATGCGATACCCTAGCTTCCTAGGACTGAATGGTGGCAGTCCCACTAACCTTAGTACGACTAAAACAGCCTTTATTAGCAAGAAGGGGCCTAGCTGTGTTGGCAAAAAAAGAAACCGGAATCTCATAATCAATCGTATTTCGGTCTCCAGGATAAGACAACAAAGACGAAACAATTACGAGTCGCTGGAATACTGCGCGGCAGTATAGCTGACGTAGCACAGTTTCACCTCGCTTATTTATGTTATTCAAACGGCATCAAAATTTTCATCTTTGCTCTTCTGTAATCGGGGCATCACGGTGTACTTACCGACCCTGCCTGCCGTCAGAAGTGGATCACACGGAGAAAGCGAACCGCTGTACGTAAATTACGTTTGCCTCCGATAGTATTCCGCGAACAGATTGAATCGTGGAAAAGCGTGCGACAAAGGAAGCCTGGGGAAAGCCGAAGAACCGAAACTAAACGTGTCCAAGTAGTCCAGATCACAGGGTACTAGTGAGCCGTGGCAAGAGAAGACGAAGTCGATGCAGGGAAGGTACTTTGCCGCTCTGTAGCCCTGCCTTGTGTCTTTTAGCTAACTGTCTATCCATCTACCTATCTGTTCTTCGCTGCTGGCTGTTTTCATTTCAGCGAGCCCCCATCGTTGCTTTGCCGTTGTTACGGCTCACTAAAGAGAACCTGCGAATGGTATGAAATTCGAAGCGGTCGCGTAGTCCGGACCGAACCGCTGGTCTAATGGGGTAGCCCATACGCGTTCCTAGTGGCGCATGAGGCGTGCTCTCTTTGCGCGTTTTGCCAACGAGCCAAACGCGGCACCCTTCTTTCATCGTTTCGGAGTTTCTCACCGTTTGGAAACGGCGCCACGTCGAAGCGAAAACGGTTTGAAGTGGTGATTCGTCTATTCGCTGGGTCGCTCTGGTTGATACCGACGCCGGGCTAGACGTCGGGAAATGATAGGGTGGCAAATGGGAAAAGGAAATACTTGCGGTCAGTTTCCGACGTTGAGGGGCTGGGATTGTGTTGGTGAAAACTGTCACAATGGCACTGGCGACGAGCGATGCTGCCGCAGCTGTTCCGTTTACACATACACCTCTTGCCTTGGGGTCCGTCGTCGGGAAAATGTACAGAAGGCTAGCAATTATCGACGTGTGGCAGTCTATGATAGGTATATCGTTTAAAAAGATTATACCAAGTGATTTTGTTAATAGTCTAATATATGTGACTAAAAACTGGCAGTTGGATTTGCGGATCGCGAAGTCGGTTTGTACCGAGCGCAATTGAGATTAAGTCACACAACATGAGGTGGATCGTTAATACGGTACGTTGAGCCAACTAGAACTTCATTTTTTCCTCTGCATAGGAAAAGGCTGCAACTACAAATAAAGACGAAAATTGATTAGAAAAGCGATTAAAAAGCAAGAACAGCTGAAATTTTAATCATTTTTATTAGAGTTGGCTATCCATATTGTTATTTGAGTGTGATGATCTGCAACACTTGAAATGGTGAAAAACGTATGGACATGTTTTGCTTCGTTCACGGAGAAGTTGTCTGAATATATAAAAATGACGTTTCGAGTGGATAGCGAAGATGCTAGCCTTTATGTCTCTAAGGCTCAATTGCGCTTAGATTTTTTTAAAGTGGACTTGTTCTTCCTACCTGAAATAAAGATGGGCTGTATTAAGAAGCTTCCAAACTACACGACAGCCAGAACCTCGTCTGCAGGTTTCCACATATGTTGATATTGGCACGTCTCGGTCTAAAGCTAAAGCCAACGGGGCGATGAAGTAACATCACAAAAAGAAAATTGATTTCTTAAGTGATTCAGTAGGCAATGAACCGGCTCCCCTGTTCGTCCGAATCCCTTTTTCGCTTACTCACTGTCGAATTCAAGAGTTATGACAAAAGAATAAAATTATATTTCGGCAGATAGTTTAAAAATAAGGCCATTTGAGACACATTTTATTCAGAATAAAGATTCACCGCACAAGCCCTACATAAGTATGATTGTGCTCGCTACAAACAGTAAAAATAAATTGTGTGAACAGGCCGCTGACGTTCACAACTGCAGAATAACCAGAGCCGACTAGTGCCAACTTTGATGACATTTCTGCGTGAACCCAGCGTTTGCTGACAAAGAGAAAAACTTTCGTTATTGTACGATCCTAAATGTCTGGGCCTATTTACTTAATTTAACTACTAGCCAATACACTTATCAGGCCTCAACTTCGGGACTTATTATCCACATCCAAATAGGATCTCTGTTTCAGTGTTATGACACATCTGCCCACAAGGAACTAGTAATACATTTCCTAACATAGCGCATGTCGCTCAGTAAGCCTTGAGGGTACTTTCTGGCTTTTAATTGGTGTTTGTGTCACTTTCGTCTCCCTTCCCCGCCATCAGTCCGAAACATATCAAAAAATTATTACGATTTCCTAATATGTCGTTAGCAATATTCTCCTTTCCTTATATCATGTTAGCAACACATGAATGGATCGGCTCTATTGGTAATATTCGTCAGCATTTTCACTGATTTAAGTCGACCACACATCGTGAAATCATTTACCGTTTTCATGTTCAAGATTGACATTGCTATCTTGCCGGTCTCACCGCTACTGTCTGCCTTGTCTCCGGTTGAATTCGACCATCTTCGTCGCTGCTTCGTCGAACACGCGCTAGTTTTCAAGCGACCGAATTGAATGTGGCGGTTGGCATATGATATCCGAACAATAACAACAAGAATGGAATAAGTACAATGGGTATTTATCGTCTATATTCTTCGTTTATTCAAACGTTTTTTGCGTGCATTCGCACGCCACCATTAAGTGGACTAACCATGTGTGAACAAAGCCATTTTAACTATCACCAGGTATCAGCAAGCTAACCGTAAAATGCGACTAAGTAGAGCTGTACTTTTGGGCGGTACTCATGGTGCATTCTTCGATTTAGTTTTGCTGCTCTTTTCGAAACGATTTGTTCTTCGTGTCTGTAGAGATATAATCGCTCCTTGCTTTTCGTATGTTCAAACTGCTTTAAGACCAGTCTAGCAAATTTTACTGTTGTTGTTAGTGTAGAGACGGCAACTTAAATGCTCATTATATTGCTAATCTTTGTTATTACTACCTGCTTTTGTTTTTTTCAGTCTCGAGTTACGAGATAATTTATTGATTTTGGCCCAGATAAGCGTTTTTCTACCAGGTAAACGTATTTCACTTTTGCAACAGAAAAAGCTACCAAGATGTAGCTAAATTAGGATGACCTAGGGGTCGAAGTAAACGTTGAGTAGCATTATGTATTTGTTTTTGACTTTCGGTATATTGAATATCGGCAATATCTCACGGTATAACCTCCCAATGGTGTCAACCTTTGTGGTGCTTGTGGTGGATACGTCTGTTCCGAAAAGTTAACAGATGTAAATTTTACCCCGACTGTAAAAGGAGAAGAGTTTAAACATCCTACGACATCCATAAACTGTATTAATGGTACTAATGAGGTCGAATCAATGGACAACTGAAGCCTCTATTTGTTTCAGTATTTTAGACAGTACTGGTGAAGTACAGTAAGACGATATAGGTAATAGATGAACCCAATTTCTTTAAGAAATCTAAAATAGTCGGTCAGTCCTCAGCTAAGCTAACCGGTAATGGTGGTCAAAATTGGCTGAGGCTAAACTACGTAATAGTCGAAAGTCGAAAAATGTTAGACGCTTCTGCCTTGTAATGTAATACTTCGTCTGGAGTCACCAATGGGTGCTCTTTCATGCTTCCAGTTATTAAGAACCATTTATTTCATATCACGTGTAACCGTGTTCTGTGAGCAACGAACGGCTACTTCTTCGCAGCCAGTAGATATATCAGTAGTTTGAGTATACTAAAAACACATTAGCCGAACAGAGATAGCTCATGGCGCAGCCGCAAGCTTGGGTCGGAAATGTTCGCATCTTCTCAAGCCGTGAGTTTCGTAGCTACCTTCAGGATTATACGATTTTTCCATGATCGGGAACGTAGATATTGATAGCTTTATTTGACCATTTTATTTTATTAACTTGTGGTTCGGACAGACACCCATCACACATGCCTGCACACAAAGGCGAAGTTGGATCAGTTCAAAGAGAATCACTGCTCTGTATTTCCGGTGGGCAGTTTTAGACCGAAGATGCTGCGAATGCACTCTAGCAGTGCACATATAAAATGTGGTCCGTTATATATTTTTTCGTATTCCTATCAACAAATATAATTGATCCACGTTCTGCGCCAAATGGAGATTTTCTGATAGCAGTGAAATAGTTTAGCGCATACGTGTCACCTCTACTAATAGCGGTCGGTTAAGATATTTCTATTAATTAGTGCTGTATGCGCGTCTGATGTTTGAGCTCCGCATTTTGTTGGAAGCGCAGGATGTTGAGAAATGACACTAGCTTGATCTCTGGTGCTCAGTGGAGCTTTGCTAAATCTAGGAATTAACCAACGTATTGTTTTATTTCTTCATTGGATTAACGGTAAACTCGTTAAGTACCATAGGCATGCTGTGCGTGCTCAAGTTAAGCATCGTTAACTTGCACACTAAGTCTTACTGAGAACATTTATAGCAGCTGCTGAATGGTGTTAAAACAGCTTGAGCCATTGTGTCTCGCCTCATTACCTGTATTGAGCTCAATAATGTAAGTTTCCCAGCATGAAAATTGCAAGATTAACCCGACCAGCTTTGCTACCGACCAAATTTAAGTGCGGGCACTCCAAAACAGAAAAACATTGTTACATGTTTTTCTGTTAAAAGTCCTGACATATCGTTTTTCATGAGAATCAAGCAAGAATGTATCGTAGTTAACAATGCACGAGAAGGTTTTTAGAAACATTTTCCTTTCTGACATCCTATAACGTAAACGTTAATGCTCCGGCCAGAGAGAGTGACGTGTGCTATGTGTATACGATTAACCATTGTTTTTCATTTGGCATTGATTTTCTTTCAGATTGCCAATGCTGCTGGAGGCAGGCAGTAGCAGTTCTGCATCGGGGGGACTGCTTGGTGGCGTAGCGATGTCCTCGGTTCCTTCGTCATCCGCACTTTCCTCCGTCACCATCAACGGAACCTATTTGCACTCCAACGGGGCGGCCGCGTCTGCCCTCGCTAAGCCAAATGTGAGTACGACATTCTGAAATAAGATTAGTGCTGGATCAGAAAATGAGAAATTTGTGAAAGACACACCTTTAAACAAAACTTCTCTATAACTATTGGCTAAATATTGGGTACTAACGCGGTACGATTGCCTGAATGACAGGTCTGAGTCATAAAAGTAAGTATGGCCAGTTTTATTCAAGTTAGTAGTTTTATAGTTTACCAAACTCTAACAATACCAGCTTACCACACAACTACTGCTTGTAGCCTGTACAAATAAAGAAGAGTGTGAAAGTGGTTGATGAAACAACACAGTAAAGTCTATCCAGTACCGGTATCCATGTCCGATTTCTATGGGGTGAGAGAGTTAGTAAAACAGTGGGAAGCGCTTTACTCATATAAATTTTGCTCGTACATAACGTTTAAATTTGATGCATGCAACAGTGAGATGAGGCTGTATAAAAAGCTCAGATACTTTGCGAATCATTTCTAAACATATCTTTACTTGTTGTTTTTGCTACTACTGAAATCAGTTATTCATGAAGTAGAAGCAGCAAAACGTCAACAACAGATTTCGAATAAGTAAATTAGCTTTTTTGAGGGATAGGACGCGGCCTTCGACATTGTGATAGCGACATTGTGTCTGCCAAGAATTTCATTGTTCCTATTGTGTGCACACGCTACATTGTCGTGAGACAAATAATTATTTTTTTTGTTTTTCGATCAGAAACGGAATTAAACCTTTAGCGGGAAGCTGACTATCGGGGACTTGAAAACATACAGTGCGGATAAAGTCAAGCGCTTTTATTGAAACAAGATTCGCACGGAATTTTACACAGTTGTCTGTCATACATACTTGCTCCGTATCTCTTTCTATATGGTGGAGTGACCTCTCAGTTTCTTAACGATATAATGTTAATATTCTAGAATAGGATAATCGGGGATGATCTCTGTTTGTTGCTGGTATTTTTGGATACTAAATGGTTCTCCTTTGGATACGACTCAGAAAAAAATTCAAGGACCGACAATATGCACTGGTTATCTTGATAGAATCGCATAGTAAGATTGTCAACATCACGCACTTCCTGCTTACTATTCACGTTTCGACGCCGATAATGCTATTGTTTTTTTTAAAGACGTGCATTGTAATCATAAGCAGACATTAATTACATGTTTGACAAAGCTCTATTGCGTCAACACTACAATAAAAAGCAACGAGATAAAAGATGAGGTTTTATGATCACTTGGTAACTTGATAACTTTTTTGCCCATTCTTTGTATACCGGCGTAGTATTAATAGTAAAAATTACTTCTGCACGTTATACTTAAACGTTGTTTTCGGCGATCTATCATTTTCAGCTGGTCACAGTTGTCAAGGTGGGCAGTCCTCCCGCATGGGGTGAGGACGCTCGCTCGTTGACTTCGTTCCAAACCTTTCCTCGAGCACACTCTCGCACAACCTCGTCGTCTGAAATCCCAGATGCAGCACCAAGTGGAGGCGCTCCATTGGGGCCCCTGAATCCACTGTCCGGACCCGACACGGTTCAGAGTTCAAGCGCCAAATCTTCTAATGCATCTAGTAGTGATGGCTCGTCTATACTAACCGTTCTCATTCCTCTGGGTACAGGGGATCGACGGTTTGGCTTTAGCGTGATTGGTGGTGTCGATGAACGATTTGCGCCCAAGATCGAAGCAATCAATGCAGGTTTGTATATATATATATATATATATATATATATATATATA
>MNPL01002736.1:0-14036 GCA_002081605.1 Tropilaelaps mercedesae
ATATAATATAATATAATATAATATAATATAATATAATATAATATAATATAATAACGTATATTTGAAATAGAGTTTTAGACATGAATAAAATTTTTAGATGCATGGATGTGTTTATTCAGATCAGCATTATATTATACCAAACCTAGAAGGAGTATTACAGATATCACTGTGTAATGCCTGATCAAAGTGCAAATATCACGGTCGAGTTACAATCCCAAAATATCTGGGAAAGGATCAATTACTCCGTGTACACACTTTTGCTACAAACGAGTTAAATATGGTTTTTCCATGACTACCTAATTGATGAGAAACATTCCTGAAAACAATAATACACTGGGTGGGTGCTACTTTGAAAGATACGATATAATAACATGTTAATATTGCATATAAAAAAAATAACATCATAATTCACAGGGTAGAATTTTAGCTATGTCTCATACCTTTCACTTTTGTTAATGTTCTCGTGTAATTATGGGACCCTGAACAAGCTATTTCTAACGTAAACGTCTTTACATCGATTCAAATTTATGCCGATAATTTAAACGACAGTTCAGCGTTATTGAAACTTCCAATTGCCACTGTACGGTTCCATTGGGCATATACGTCTGACTTTATATGCCCTAACTGGCCTTAACGTTTTAATGTTTAAAATGGAGTCCTTCTTATGTGCTTGCTTTATATATGAGCAAAAAAAAAAAACTTTGCTAGGTGACTGGTGGTGACGGTTTTGAGGATATCTGACGAAAGCGAATGGTAAAATATAGGGGAACAAACAGGGCAGTTTGCATTCTACTGGAAAGAAGCAGCGAAAGAATGGCAGAGTGGTAGGAATTTTCATTACGACGGTAGGAATGATCTATAGGTATACCCGGTCGGTTGCCCTCGGTTGCTCACCAGCGTCTTGGCTACATCCTACTGTCAACGGTGAAGAGTGAAAAAGGTATCTACTGAAAAACCGCTACGTCGCACACAAATAGCATGCACAGTGCAGAAAAAACCCACAATGCTCAGCTCTAGAGCCGGCAATAATAGAGGTGGGTGTGGCGAAAAGGGTTGACACTAATAAAAAATATTACATTGCGATAAGGCAAACAGGTGAGTCATCTTCATACAGGTATGAAAATATTATTTATTTCCTACTGCATGTAGATAAACGTATTTTTACAGGATTTCATAACAAGGTGTCTTTCTCTAAGAGCAGAACGTCAATAAGGTATGTCCATGCGGGGGTTCAAACGCGGCTAAATATGAGTATATGGAAAAATTAGATCAGACTGCGTTTTTCCGCACCATTTAAAGATATTTACATAATGCTGCGATTTAATTTTATTATAAATCTCTACACAATATTAGAGCATGAATAAATATTTGACCTTGAAAGCTTTTACTTTTTTGAACAATGTTGGACGGTAGGAATTCTCGAGAATTTCAATAAAAAAGCAAAGCTTTTTAGTATATTCTGTAAATTCTGCTTCTATTTTCCAGCGGACGAAATGGAAATTAATTAGAAGGCGGATAATTAAAGGCCTGTTCAACTACAGGTTTCGTCATGCACTGGACGGCCATTCGGGTGAACTTTATTGACAGCGATCTTGCGCGAAAGGAAGGCATATCACAACCATTACCGCTATGATAGACAGGCTGGGTTTGGTTCTCACCTATTCGGCTTCTCATTGAAGATTAGCGGTTAGAGGAGTTACCAATAATATTAAAGTTTATACTATCATTCCGCCCGGAGACTCGGAAAGGCTTAATGGAGCCATTTGTACAGAGACTGATGGCGTTACAGTCGAAAAAACAGAACATAAATCATTTCCCCGCCATTAAATATTTTCTATTCACTTGGCTTTCAAGATTGACGTATTCATCGTTTTGGAAAAATACATTCGTTTAGGAAAGATGCGAGATATAAACCATTAAATGTACACCAAACCGGAGAGAAAACAAAAAGGTCGAAAGAAAAAGCGGAGCCATTTGTGACGAATTGTAATGACAAGAACGATTCACCAGGCCCTAATTTTCTGCCTCCCACCAGCTGGTCTGCGCTATGTTCAAATGACACTATGGCAATACCTCGGAACCCTTTAGCTAACATTTGCATGTATGATTCAAACAGTTATCCTAATTGGCCGACACAATAGGTCTATGATTTTCGTCGCCTACGTATAAAAACAAAAGCAGTTTTTACTTATCGTCATACACGACATATCAGCGAATATCTCAGTTTAATTTAGCCCCCAATGATTGAATTTCCAGCCAGGCAAGTAGTTGTCTCGATTATCGAGGTAAACCCGAACATCTTTACTCCTACTTTACTTATCGGCATTGATCGATGATTTTCTTTTTGTCGTTGTCCAAAAGGCTAACCGTGTTACCAGAGGGAATTACTACTGCCTATTAATGGGAGACTTGTGGCGGAACTACCAGGCCTTGATTATCCCCGTGCACCATGACCATTACGCCAATCGGTCGAGTTGTGAGACCCTGCGAGTTTCGGTATACGAATTGCTTCTCATGCGTTTCCGGATTCTCATAGGCTATATCGAAGATCTCCGAGAAGTTCTGGCCCAGGTGATGAGAGGTTTCACCCTGAATTCCGCGACCAGTGGCAGGCCCAAAGGTCTCGACTGTCGTTGTAAAGAATCCACCGGCTTTAATTTTTTTTAGTTTAGTTTAAGTCTCAACTTCAATCCAATCTATTATGTGACTTATTGATAGAACATACTTCCTTGGATAATTGGCAGCATTGTAAAGTGTAACTAAGCACCGAATTGGTTTTAAAGACGTTAGTTAGCTTTATTCTGTTCCTTTTTTGAAGCAGAAACTATACTATTTACGGATTTATTGTACAATCTACCCCATTTTGCATATGTCACTGATGAACGCTTGGTAAAATGAGGGTAGGTAAATCTTGCCCGAATTCGGTGATTTGGTGCATTCGTATACGCCTTGCGACCGGAGGAGACACGTAGATGCACGCGTTCGATCCTCGCCGATGCACATTTACATTTATATGGGGCCCGTCTTGCGAAGTACTGCATTTATTTACGACATAAGCATTATTTACGATATAGGTAAAAAAAAATGAGACTAAAAGGTAGGTAACTAACTGGATCGCTAGCGCACTTCCGTCATATCTTCATTATCTTACACGCCTTACAGTCAAATTTGTACTAAAAGCAATCTTGTTCATTGTTGAAGAGGGATTTAAAGATATGAAGGTCGTCATCTTTACGTACGTACCATGGGATACGCCAGGACAAAGAACTCTTTGCAATATCAATTATTGCCACTTCAATTTATTGGACTCATGTTAATGACATGTTCTTAAAGACGGAGTCTATATGCGTGAAGGATGCGTCCATTTTGGTATACTGTTTCAAACAACTTTGGATAGAGCTTGTAATCATATGAAATGCCACGTTTACATTAAATTCGATATCTTATCTTAAAATATGTATTTGCCTCCATTACACTGACAACAAGGCTTCAAAAAAGATGAAACCGTCTTTATTCTGGAAAAGTAAACATAGCCCAATTACTTCAACCGGCGATAGGTCAAAACAGGCGTAGCACGCTTTTTCGGCAAATAGCTCTTTACAATATTGACAGTTCAGGATAGAACAAATACTTCATCGGTATGACTCAAGCAGCCCACGGTTTTGCTCGCTCATTGTTTACCGTAAACGGTTGTCATTAATTCTGTAAAGAATTGCCTGTGTTGTCTGTTTATTGACAAAAATGAAGGAGAAGTATCTAATTTTATTCATTACGCTAAAAATGAAACTTCCTCTTTTTCCAAAATACGAGTTATCATAGTGTGTTCTAGACCCGACCTTCGAAGACGGTTACATTCGGATTTTCTCAGAAGTCAAAGCGACTCAAGCATCTTTAACAGATTGTGCAGTAAACATATAGTAAACACAATCATTTACGGGAATAATTATATCATGTATGCTCTTATAAAGTATGAGAAAAGTAAACGACGGAAATAAAATGTCTATAACTTCCTCGAAGATGCTCGTGACATCACCCAAAAAAATTAAAGTGCCATTTACTTTTTATAACCAGCTCAGGCAAACTATTGTTATACGAAAAATCCTTGTGAAACCCCCGTAAATAAGCATATAACTTCCTAATAACTCGACAAACTGCAAAAAGTTATGCAGCACAGCTTTCAATACTTGACATTACAAATTTTGACTTGCAAAAACGCCCGCCGCACTTGAGTATAGCAATTCCTCGCTGAAGCTGTTGGATTGACAATGCGCTTATTTCCAGGACAGGAACTGCCATTCATACCCATCATAATACGTTTTCTCTCGTTTTTCGCCCGGAGAGGAATACACGATCGAAAGTAAAACTAATTGAAGACAGAACGGAGTACAATATTT
Source organism: Tropilaelaps mercedesae (assembly GCA_002081605.1). Taxonomy (NCBI): domain Eukaryota; kingdom Metazoa; phylum Arthropoda; class Arachnida; order Mesostigmata; family Laelapidae; genus Tropilaelaps; species Tropilaelaps mercedesae. Next base: position 4,395 of record MNPL01002736.1, read on the forward strand.
GTGACACAGGAACAGACGAAATGGACTACTCAAACTCTGTCAGAGAAAGCAGAACAACACAAATTCCGTTATGAAAATCGTCGTAAAATGCCCATGACAGTAAGCCCATGAACCACCCGTTAAACCCATGACAGGTAAACAACTCAAATATTCTTTTCCCACGAAAAAGAAAAGCATCGTTAAATTGGAATTATACAACTGTATATGCCTGCAAAAATCATGACACAATAACAGCTTAATTCACTGACTAGAATTCTCTTATTTAGCAATATAATAACAGAATGGACAACACTTAGCGAAATAACAAAATTTCTCTTCTTCGAAATTGTTATTTCACTGTCATGTAACAAAAGCGAAGCATGGGTCGGGTTAAGAATTAGTAGGACCACAAGTAAAAACTAATTATGAAATTTAATTTTACAAATGTCTAATAATTCCTAGCTATTAATGCATATTTTAAATTAGCATAATTTAAAAAGATTCCACGTAATTTAATTTTCATCTACTCGAATATCATAGTATTGCGGCAAATGGCCTACCATTTGTCCACTGCTTTTAAACATTATTTCACAGCTGCGTAGACTTCGCAGTTTATATTATGTATGCAACCACCGATGCCTGATATGGTGCACTAATTCGGGCGTTACAAATATAATCTCTTCGATATTTGCACCAGAACCTCACTGACCGCCTATATCGTCGGTAAGGCTGCGACAACTTCTGATGTTGCAGATGACGCACAGTCACTTTCTAACACACCAGAATCGTCTCTTGTGTAATAGCTATAGATCTCAAGATATTCGGTTGACAATCTAGGACGTTTGAATGGAGATTCCGTTATATAACTCAAATATTCACAACGGGTAAACCAACATAATTTGTCATTTAATTATATAACGTCCTATTGTATCTCTACTAGCTTAACTCCTTGTTCAGGTTAGTCTCATCTAAACGTGTTTTGCTCCTAAAAGTGTCCAAAAAGATTCTAAAAGCGTTCAAAAAGATTCTAGAAGTGTTTAAAAAGATTCTAGAAGTGTTGAAAAAGATTCTAAAAGTGTTCTTTTTGCGCATGGGGTTCAAATAGAATCTTCGTAATATGTGCAGATAATGGCCGTGTGAATGCCGATACAGACGAGAAGTTTCTCTGGAAGTTCAAAAACCTCATCTCAAGAAAAGACTGTAATGCGGTCTATTGGGAGCAAAGTGATAAAGTATGGCAGCTCAATGGTGCTCAGTTGAGTTACGTAAATATAGAGTCACTTTGCGATCACAGAGTTCTGAAAAACGAATAGTAATGGAACTCGTTTGTCAATACAGGGGTATACATAACCTATCTTCGGTACAATTAACGTTATGCCGAAGATAGGTTGTGTATTAGTATAATTACACATAATTCTTCAGTAAACTGTAATACTAACGAGTAAAAGCGTTGCATTGCAAATCTGCTACGTGGTAATAGTGTCACATATCGCCAAATGCTCTTGTTTAAACAGCTGTGCACATATATATATATATATGACCATATAGTTACCAAGAAGAGTACAGTCCTATAAATGCAGAATTTACAGTCGAACACGATTTTTTCTGCGTCCCTTATAGTGGATGCTGCAAATGGTAGCAACAACAAACTAATAATAATAGTACTAGCCCTTGCCTTACATAAATTAGGCGGTGCATCTTTATAGTTATCATCTTGGCTTAATGATGCCAATAACTATAGAGTCATGTTACATATGCATACGTTAAATAGCAGGGCACTACGTTTTCCTTCATTTTACCTTGGTATTTTGTGATAACTGCATGCGTATCTCTTCTTTCTGGGACAAAAAGGGACCTGACGTACTATATTCACTCTAGTAAGTACGTATGGCTACCTCAAGTACGTCCCTCGCTCAAGTTAGGAATAATTCCGTTCGATAGATATACGTCGATAACAAAGTTGTTTTAGAAAATAAATGCAGGTGCATCCTAATATATTCTGATAGAATTCGCTATAAAACTCAATTTGTCTTATATGCACTGCAATTCTAAATGTTAAAACGGAAAAACATATACACATACTAGCTGCTTTGATATTTAACTAAATATTTTATAAAATCACTAGGCATAATTAGTTAATATATTTTCCTATGTTCTGTACCTTATTTAAATATTCAACAAGTATGGAAAAAGTAAAAAAGGAGGAGCACTTCATTTTTAACGTTTACAATAGTAGTAGTACAATTATATGTCCTTGGGCAACTGCCAAAGGTAGCGTTCGAACATAAGTGCAACTAACGGTCAGGTCAACCAAAATATAGAGAAATCCTTGTCAAAACGATTCTTCCACAGATGCTCCTGACTTGCCAGATAGTAAGGTTTAACCTCGACCTACTTTATACTGTCTTCACAGACGAAGCAACAAATAATAGTACATGCCCAACCAAACTCCTATTCAAGTCGAACCAAGTCAAAATCATCCCGTTGATCCAGCAGTTGTCAGACCAACCCAACAACCTAATAGAGATGGCACCGATGAGCGGAATGTAACGCTCTCCTTTCAAAGCACCAGCAAAAGCAAAGCATCAGACCAAGAAAGGTAGTGACTGACTTGCTTGGGGCGAGCGGCTCCCCGGAGCGCGCCGTGCTGCTGTTATACAATAGTAGCCATTCAACAGGCTAAAGGAAACACGCTTATAATCATGTTCTTTCTGTTACTACCATACCACGTTTGGCCAAAATCGACAGCACACTAGAAGGATGTCGGCATCATAGAATTTATGTGTTCTTAGTCCGTTGCAGATTCTTTGGTGCTCCTATGTAGCAATATTACGCTTACTAATAGTAATGTTATTATTGTATTTTTATTATACTAGCACTGCTTTTGGAAGCAAGCCAATTATTTAATAAATTGAATAATTTAAGTTTATATTATACCACTGACACAACGCCTGCACTGCTTACACAACAAACCACAGAAGTAAGCACTGTAAAGAATAATTTTACATGATCTAAAACAGCACGCAGATTACATGACGAAACTTGCCTTTCGTGTGTATATGCAAGAATGGATGAGTTGGCGCTTTTAGTGTAAACAATAATCATTGCCAAAAAAATACTCCCACATTTTTTACTATCCTAACGCAAAACTAGTGCCGTTAGAACAAGTTACAATACAAATCATGATAATAATATTAATTAACGGTCCAGACTATCGAGAACGAAAAAGTCAGATGGTCTGTGATAACCGCATTGATGATTAGGTGAGAATTTCTATTGTAAATGCCAAAGGGAAATTAACATCGAAAAGTTAGTTGAACTTGCTCAAGAAACTTAAACAGTTATTATTTGCTCAATAATAATAGCCGTCTAGTAGTTAGTCTCACTAGGCCAATAGAGTACTTGGTGGTTGATCTGTGGCCTGTTGAAAAAACAACTTCACCATCAGAATCCGCAAAACTCTTCCTTGTTTTGTACCATAATAGTCCTTTCAATAATTATTCCAGTACATTGTGTGGAAATTAAATTTTTAATAATATTATTAATTATATTATTAATCGCCTGGTTTTATACAAACTTATACATTTGCAAATTTGAAAATTGAAGACCCATTACTTACACACACCTGTCACTATAACACAAACCATGATTGTACACAAAATACAAGATTCCAGCAGTACATGACATAACAATGCTGAAGTAAGTTAGTTTTACGTATCAGCTTGCCCTATACTGTGATGCGTTTCTGGTCTAATAACCTGACTGCTATTATATATATATATATATATATATGACCATCTTTCAGGATTTTTCCCTGAGCACCAATCGATTGTCCTCACTTATGCATCCCACGATCTTTTCACTTCTTTCCATGTCCTTTCTATTCCACATCCATTTACGTCCACACAAGCTGATGAATAGTACATTGTCATTAAAGGACGAATCTTTCTTCCTAGAAAAGAACCGTGCAAAGAATCGTGGTCGATAACGTGTAGCTCTTTATGCCAAAGACTAGTATTTCCGTATGGCCAGAGTTCCTCGTAGGTAATCAACAACAGCAACAATTGCGGCAAATGTCGCCGCAGCCTGCTTCCTGCTCGAGGACTCGTGATTTGCGGATACAGCCAATGCACACAAAACGATGAACTCTTTTTCCACCAGTCATTTACCAGCCCTTGTAAAGGAAAAGGAGAGGAAAAACCAAAAGTGATCGCCTAATCGTCCACCAGACTATTTCTCGATCGAGTTAGCCGCCGGTGGACCGCGAAAACCACGGCGATACTCGCATGCTGACGAACTCATAAAACATCACAGCTCATGGGGCCTACGGCCCACCCGGTTAACAACAACAACCACAGCAGCAGCAAACAACACGCCATCATCAATTACTAGGTTAGATAACGTGGACCGATGGAATCACTACAGAGTATAAGGTATGTAGAATGGCTGAAAAGTTATAATAACATAGGTTCAAACGTAGTTGAAGTAGTATAACTAGAGGCGCAAAAGTAAATAGGCTTCATGCATTACGTTACTATCCGAACAGATATTCTTGTACTAACTAGGTGATACTCATATACTAGTAATAAACTAGAAGTGAATGTCCATATAGAAAAGCTATCCCATTTGTGCAAACCATAGGCCCATAAAAAATAAAAGAATATGGTGCGTCTTTGCGTATAAAATACTCGTTTGTTCCATATAATACTATATTTTATTTTAAGGCGACTATGTTTCCTCTATAATATATGTATATATATATATATATATAAGCGATCTTTTTGAACTATACCACACATGAGGTAAAAAAATGAAAATACACAGTCACCCAGAGATTATATTTAGTCGAGGAGGTAACTGCAAGAGGAACGAATTATTGACAAACACAGTACAAGGTACCTTTATAAGCTTGTTCTTTCAAAAGATGTGCCGAACGCACGGCACAGACATGGACGCCGAAAAAGTTCCGTTTCCATGCTAGTTCATCCATAACCCGGCTATAGAGATCTTGACAGGTCAAAGTGAATGAAACAAATACAAGAGGTGAGGAGAAAAGTGATAACTTCTTGCATCTACGGAACGACTAAAGTAACACAAATCGCGCATACTTTCATTTGTTACACAATAGATACCGAAAAATGTTTCAATAGCTTGCTCTAGCGTTCGTACCTTTTTTGACAAAAATTAATGTTAGACCAAACACGCTATAGGAAGCTAGACGACCGCTCTTTTTTACGTTCTAGACTCATACGCAAGCATGTACGTACACGTCGATACGCTTTTGTTGTAGGCCGTCTCTGCCATGATAACATATTCTCTTGTTTCTTATTAAAGGTAATTAAATTCAGCCCTGTTTTATAATATTTCGTACCTGTTTTGACTATGCCGTCAAACAACGAGACTCACGGTAACTCACAAATTAGGATATGTCTACACAACATCTTACATATTATTTGGGATGCCTTTAAGATGGGTACCTAAAAGATACCTTAAATATGCAAAAATCTCTATTTTTCTAAACACTGGTAGTAGCAAAAACCATTACAACTTTTCAATATATTAGACCACCAATAATTCAATATATTCGAGACAAAATTAACCAGTAATTTCAGAAAATATATATGCAGCGGTCAGCTGCTATGCCAATCAATAGACGTCTACTTCCTCGCTGGCGTATACAACACATACCTAACTCCCCTCAAACCACACTGTAGAATGAAAACGTCGCATACGACATAGCATAACTCATTTTAAAGAATAACCTTTAAAGAAGTAACTTTAAAGAATATAGTTAATCCGCATAGTTAATAACGCAGCTAGTTAATCACAATAACAACTATGGCTAAAAATATCTTTTAGAATGATATTTATATGTATGTCCCAGTTTACCGGTGAGACCGACTATCGGTACTTCAAAGCATTTAGGAGATGGCTTTGGAGCGCAATGAAGTACTTAAGTAATAAAACTTAAGTAAAAAAGCCGATTGAAATTACTTTCATGCGCCGTGTAAATGTTTTAGAGAGAGCTGCAACAAGCATGATGGAATTACGCACCGACGTCTTCTCACCAGACCAAAATCACTGTAATTATTTGGTATAGTGGTTCTCTCGAAACACCAGTATGCTGTGGCGTACTTACTTTTGAAACTAACATGAGCTTGTGTCTCATTGTTGTTAGCGTTGGCCATGCACTGGTGCCGCTCATTGCATCGTTGTTCAGACAAATTTCAATTATTTCGTGGTTGTGATCAAGGTTACATGTTGCTCACAATCGCCACGTTTTCTTCGTGTTTCACAGATTGGTTATCTAGATTTTAGGGGCGGGGGATTGCCATGATATGATGATCTATATGATACTTCATATAGGCAAATTTCAGCTTACTTTTCAACGTGTTTATCACCTTAGAATTCATCACTTACCGGTTTGGCGTTGGCTGTCACTGCGAAGCCGGTTTATATAGTGCTGCATGCTGTTGTTCGTATATCTTCTGGATATTTCTACTTCGATACAATAGTAGACGTCATGTGCATCGTTTTTTGTCCGTTTTTTAATCTCGTTTTCACAAGGTCGTCGACATCTGATAAGTGGCAAGTATGTCTTTTCTCTGTGTACTATGGTACTATTCTTGTTGCTACCATACACTGTACCTCCATGAGGAGCATCACAACAGTTCCACACTACTCGGCTGTGAGTAATAGATAATAGGTGATGTGCTACTGAGATGTTGATAAGACTCCGTTATATCCAAGCAGGCAGCGATACTGATTGAACGGTCAATCTTCTGCTCCAAATTTGATCATTTTGTTATTCACATGTTTCTATACATCCCTTCTGGTTAACATTTGTGGATCATTTTCTCCTGACTTAGGATATTGATTATACGTATTTGCGTATTATTTTGTCCTTTCTGCTTTTTGTGTGTCTCTGGCCGTATTCGTGACGTTGTAGTAAAACAGGCGGCAAGCAAGAAGCGACACAAAGACACTCCCTGTGTCTACGTTCTGCTCACGTGAAGAGGATACTAGGCAGACCCTCTTTGCCTATTTCTGTCCTCTTTGTAACCTGACATTCACCCTCTATGAACTTGTGCACGAAATTTGTTTCACTCGTGCTTTTGGTGTCTGCCCTAAAAATGTAGAACTTTCACTGACCAACATCATTTATACAGCAGACAACAACAGGTAGACGATGTGTTTTTCTACTTTAACGTTAACGCCGGCGAACTTTATCGCCGCTCGTGCGCTGTGACGGGGCCGTGGTTGGTTGATGTAGGTTGATACTACAAAGCTGCTTCTTTTGTAAAATGCTCTTTTCGTGCACTGCTGCTGCTGTTTTTGTTGTTGCTGTTACTACTGGCTGCTGCGGCAACTACGGCAAGGGCCGGCCCTAACTGACACAGTGACGGAGGCCCACTCATCCCACGGCGCTCTCGGAGTACATTCCACCTTTCCTTCTTGCCACCACAGGGTAACACTAGAATGTCTCAACGCTGTTGAGTGTACCAGTGTGTTGTGTAGCGCAATGAAGACGGTGTTCACTTACTTGCTGACCCTTTCATGCGCTAGCTCAATTACACGAGTCGAGCACAAGCGTGGTCTATTTGCTGATGCTAATACTTTCGCCGCTATTTGAACTAGTACTGATGCAGCTTGACATGCGCTTGCTAGTAGTGTTCCTATTTTTTTAAACTTCTCCATATTTTCTTCATCACCACCGCCATAGAATTTAAAACTATCCGAAGTACAAGCCACCACGAAAGCTTGGACAATCTTCTCCAGATTCAGACAGCGGCAAACATTCCGAGCACACTCGGTTCTCTTCTCCTTCCTGTTTTTTGAATCGTTTCTTCGTCCGCTTCTTTTTCCTTGTTCTTTACCGATTCTCAAACCGTGTCTTCTCCATTAATAGTTAACCCAGTGTGCTCTGGGCCACAAAACTGTTCTTCATTGACATCTTAATCCTATTCCACTATCTACATCACACACGCACGCACGCATACACGCATACACACACACATGCATACACGCATACACACACACACGCATACACACACTCGCACACTATTCACTCACTCTACTGGGTAATGGACGAATATGGAACCACCAACAAGCACTTCTCCCACAGCTGATACACGACCATGTCCACTAGGTATCGATACACTCACACAAAGCCGAGTATACGAGCACGGCACAGCATTCACTCACTCTCTCACTAAATGCGCTCGTAGCCCAGAGCCTTGCACCAAATGACGGATCGCGGGTATATAAATACGAACCAACGGATCGAAACGACGAATGAAACGAACGAATGTAGTATCAAACTGATTTGTTCGTTCTCTGTCGTCGGCCCTCGTTGGGTGTCTGTCGACCCGTCTCTAACCTATATATCTTTCATTGAGGTTGCTGTTGTCTATGTGAGACCTAAAGAGTCGCGGCTGCGGTTGCTGTTGGTTGTCCCGTGGTTCGTCTGCTCCGACGTCCGACGCCTCTCCGCTACGCTCCGCCGTTGCCGTTTGTATGACTCTGTCTGGTCTTCGAGTAGTCTGTGTCCATTTGGAGCCGTGACGGCGGCGGCGGTCGTGGTGATGCTACAAAGCAACGGTGCACATATCAGCCACGACACTTCCGCGCTAGTTTTTACACCCAGAAAGCAGAGCTTGCTCCACCTGTTCCACTTCAGCGGCTACGCGTAATGTGACACCCTATATAATCACTGTTAAAAGAAAGTGCCAAATCCTAAAAAAACATGATTTCAGGCATATCCAGTAGTCGTCGTTCTATGCTTTGCGCAGAACAGAGACTATACCGCCAATATACGATGTTGTAGAGCTGAACCACGGAGCATGCGCACTACCACCAGGCGGCGAAGGGACTGCAATGTGCGAGAAGTAATGCCGGCAAATGGACAATGACCCAACAATACAGCGCCAGAAAAGAGTGGGCGAGTAACAGAATAAAACAGGGTCTTGTGTGTATGCAGAGCGCGCGTTTAGCGATGATCTGCGGTCTGCTTTCCAAGCCCTCACCACAAAAGTACCAAAGAGTGTCACAAGAGAACCGTCTGGAACTTGGAGCCACTCACGCTTACCGAGTTCTTTCAAGAAACGTTTTCTCATAGGCCCGTCATTCAATTTACTTAAGATTAATTCGAAATAAAAATGCACAGATGGATAAATCTTAGGAGATTGCTGACTTGAATGTATGCAATAATTTGATACTAAAAACATTAGAACTGCTGCGAGCATTTTCGGAAAAACACAAACGTAAAGGTTCATGTATATAAATTTACAGGAATTATATTTATGAGTAACTCTAGCGTTGTAGTAGCAATATCGATAACTTGATGAGCTGTTGATGAAACGTCACCATCACAAACATATAAAAGCAGCCAAATATAAAAGCAGCCAATAGAGCCCAAGGCGAATTTTGCTCTGCAAAATGATGTAACGACGTGAATTATAGACAAGGTAAAATTTAGCAAGTATCATTGGTGGCTAAGCAAGTTGATTTTACGAGCAGAAGTCTTAGCAATGATAATGATACATAGTGCAGGCGTGTCAATACCTTTTTAGGGGCATTGCATGTTATATATATATATATATATACACATATGTGTATATATATACATAAATATATATATATATATATATATATATATATATA
>MNPL01002738.1:0-13168 GCA_002081605.1 Tropilaelaps mercedesae
ATCGCCATGACACACAAAAGATCGCGTTGAAACGCGCACCTTCTATGATTAAAACGCGAAATTAAACCACCATTCTGGCGCTGTATAACATTTGAGAGATTAGGTATCTGTGTCGGCAAAGTCGCGAGTTTGAAAGCCAATATCTAAATCCTCTCAGAGCCGTACCGCACTAGAAACGAAAACGTTATTGCTATGTGTCGTGACATTAGCCGTCGTCAGTCCTCAAATCGGCACTGCTCGACAGGTTGGCGCCCGTCACGTCTCGAGGCGTCGGCAAGTGTCCGTCCGTAGCTATTCGAGCTAAGCGCAAAAATAACGGTGATTAATCATCACTCGAGTATTCACCAGACACAAGCTGACACAGCTGGGATCATGTTAAAGCACGGATCCATTGGCAACTACACGCTATACCTGCGCTGCTGGAAGAGCCAGGCTCCAATAAACAATTGTCGATGACATCTCACTTTTTGTTCCCCCACCCACCTGTGAGATTCATCATGCAAACAAGTCGGAAAGTGCGCGCGATAAACAACTAACGTGCTCCTATTCGGCATTTGATCGCCGACATCAACCGGCCAGTGATGTTCTGGTTAGATAGGCTGGAAAGCGACTTGGGCTCCGAAACGGCTGGCGCGCTTAGCCAAAACGGCAATGCAAGTCCCGCACGTTTCTGTTGTGCAATATTCAGCTGACGGAAAATTGCCGGGCTCTTCTGCGGGTGGTTACAATACCTTGACGGTCAAGTCGATTCGTTGTCCTGGGTCCTTTTCGCGGTAGACGGGAGCGTTAAGTGTCGCTTAAGCGACCACTAGCAATCCGATGAAGGGAAAAACGCCGTGAGACTTCGCTCCACCTGTTGTGGCGTCCGTCCCGCGCGACGCCTAAGTATCTATGGGTGGCGGCTTTGCTTCTTCTAAATATCGCTAATGACAACATCCTCTTTTAGCTTCATGCCAGTGCAGACGACGCGGTGCGGCGGGCAATTCGAAAAACTCATGACCGGCACAAATACGCGCAAGAAGCGCTCACATTGTGAAGCAATGGGCGTTTGCCATAATGACGCCTGACGGTTTGGCACTTCGAGAGACATATTTTAGCTGTATTGTTGAGCTGCAGTTGGTGGGTCGTAGATATAGGTAACGTCGTATGTCTTATCGTGTGTTTGTTTTGTTTGCCAGGCATCGAATCGGACGTTGATCAGACCGGACGTTCCCGAAAGCGGACATAGAGCAACTGGACTTGGAAGATAACTAGTCTATGATGGATGATGTCCACGACACGAAGTTTGGCATAGGGTTTAGGTTGGTTGGAACGTGCCAGGTTTGCGAAAACGTCGTCATTTATAGGGAAATATTATTTAGTGATTCGATACCTCAATAGCTCTCACACTGCGCTACAGATGTACAACGGAGAACACAGAAGTTCGGAGAGAACGTCGTACTAGTATAAAAAGAATGAACTGAGATAATCGAAGTACTGTATATATAGTTTAACGATGTTTGTACCTTCTTTGTAGACGATACCGCCCGAATGATACTTTAAAAAAAATCGTCTTTAACTATTGCCTGTTTTTGCCATGATTGGAACCTCTTACGTGCGTGATGAAAGCATTGTTTCTAACGGTACTCCCGTATAAGTGTAGCTAAACAGTGTAATCATTAGAAACCTTGGAAGAACACTCTTATTGGAACAATTTAGCGTGCGAAGCGTCTGTACCATTAACGAAAGCCCATAATAACCCAGCAGTGGATTAGCATTGCATCTCACTAAGGCATTAATAGCTCTGCGGCCAGTTACTTAACCTCCTTGGCTACCGCTGGCAACAAAAAGATCTGCGCCAATAAAATCCAGTTTATTTGTACCGGACAAAGTACACCCAATCTAACTATTCACACGCGGACGAGGATGGCATGATTCCCTACTCTTACACAGATACTATTCATTCATATGTGTTTAACAAAGAGTTTTAGCACATTCTCGCATTTCAGATTCGGAACAGTCCTCGCACTATTTCGGAGGACCCTGCATGAGCGGAAAGCGTTAAGCTTACAAAGTGGAGATGTGTCAGCTCCGATGGCAAGTTTATTGATTCAATATATTCTGATGTTAGGGCTCAATGCGTCTCTTAGTGCGGAAAACTATATTTTTCCTGTTTGAGAACAGTCTCGGACAAGTCTGGTCGAACTATATACAGGGCCTGACGGCACGTAGATCACTGTCTCCCAACAGAATATTTAAAACTTCCCTGCAACGCCTCTGTTTAACAACGAAAACCCATACGCACGTTATATGAACGTGCTATCGGAATATTCGTATAATCGATTCTGCAACCAGCTCAGTTGTATTTACTCAGTTGAAGTGTAAAGCTACTCCGTGAGGGCTATCGGCCAGACGACTTTAAAATTTAAACTTCAAAAGTTTAAAAGACTTTAAAAGGCGACGAAGAAAGACGAATTTAAAATGTACATGGTTTTTAAAAAACAAAGTCGTATTATGCGGACGCAAATGCACCTTCAACCGAATAAGTGCTTTTTACGGGGCCTAAACCCGCACTATATTACTTTTTAGGCAAGTGCACTTTTAAACCTTGTCACAGTATCTTTGCGTCAAGGCCAATTAGCTCGGTATAGAAAATAAAGTCCATTAAATATTGGCCTTTGAAAACTGTGATATAGGAAAAAGTAAACGTTTCTGAAACAGTCGTAAAAAATGTAGCAACAAAAACCTCATGGGGGTCTCATGAGCACCATTTTATGACCTCACTGGTGTTAATGTTTCTTTCATTGTAAGCTCGATACATACTGAAAACGATGAAAATCAGTAGTCAGAGAGGCCTGATTACCGAATTTGAATCTACGGTTTCCGGAATTCAGGATTTGCGCCCTTCCGTTGAGTCCTCGGAGTGACTTTCCTGCATCAGTATAGGTAACTAAACCGAACAGCAGTGTTGACGGATGTACGCCTTGCACTCAGCGCACGCCTGCGTATTGCACAATATTTCACGTACCAGAAATAAAGACAGAAATAGCCACCAGCATAAGCTCTATGGAGATGCTTGCTTAGGTATTGCGATCAGGGTTAACCCCTACACATTCTAAACTCTCTTCAATTGGGTCGGACCGTGATACGGGACGCTACTACAACGGATATGCTAGCTCTGTCGTACTTTGAGTAAGCAGCAAACTGGTCGGGTAGCATTTATACATTAACAGTAAGTATATATCAAAGTGCGTAATCAATAAAAAATCTGAACCGACTTGATGAATTAAGTATTCACACAAGACGATTCTTTCTTCGTTCTGCAAGGATAACGCGTGTTGTAGGCGAACTCAGAGAAGATGTCTGGCATTCTTCATTGACTTCTCGTCACTTTTGCTTGCTTCATGTTTGGTCGCTTCTGCAAGAGGCTACAGAACATATCTGTAGACAAAGGCACGTTGCGTTCGAGAGTGACACGCACACACGTGCACAGCGCATAACGATATTACTGCAAAATTGAATACGAAGCATGTACAGTTTAGAGCAACGGCCTATTAGCAACGAAAGCAAAACAGAGGAAGCTAGACCCGTGGGAAGGTATCTGGTTGTAGGACTCTCTCAGCAGCTGCTTCCGGAAACATTGTAATGCCTTGCGTTAGAATGAGATGGGCGAGCAGTTCTGAGCCTAGAACGGGTAGGGTTCCCAGTTACTTTGGTTTAAGTTTCTCCAGCTTAAGCGGCCAAGAGTTTCTGAGCCGCCTGTCACTAGCAGACGAAACGGCGATATACGCTATGTTTAAACTTTGACCGATCACTTGAGCACGTTGTCAAGACGGTGTGCCAATCAACAATACACGATAAATACCAGAGGGAGATGCACGAATTGCGAATCTCGGCTTGTCCGCACCTATTCCGCAATGGGCTTTTAATCATCGTCTTGACAGCTCACTAGCCAAGCATGCAGTAAGTCTAGAAAATGTTTACTTGTTTCGTACTTTACCTGCCTTGTCAGCGTTCAATGGAGCGGGTGCGTTGATCTTCGACTGATGTCGATGGCTTTGTGGTAATTATCTCGTTTCATGCGGCTGGTCACTCGCATAGAGACGTAATTAGCGTTTCTTGGAGTTTCGCCTCCTAAAATTGTTCCCGTACATCGGGGACCATAGAAACAGCGTACAGACTTTACCAAATCCAATACTGATCAAAGCCCTACTATATAGCACCCGCTTCTATGGAAGCTGACGACATCGATTCATAGGCAAGGCTGTCTTTTTTAGCCATGCTTACCACTACCGTTATACAACCACAACGCCATCCACCAGCATTGTCTCTAAAATATGTTGATCAGCGCTGCACCATCGTAAAATTTGTGACGAAAAACCAGTTACGTTAAATGCCTATCAACTGTCCACCCACCACCGCCGGGGACGCAGCCTTCTTCGGCGAAGCGTTGCCACGAACGGCTCTGACAGACACGAGCCCAGCGAACATCGCTTGTCGTTATCAATCGCAGAAGTACTTCGCGAAAATGAACTGCGGAAGTTCGCTTCGGTTGAGGTCGTCCTCGCTGTATTGGGCGATACCGGGATACATCAGCATCACCATCTCGAGCGCGATCTCCTGTAGGGAAGGAACGACGAGGTCGAGTGCGATGACCCTGCAGGTACGCAGCTCGAGGGCCTTATTGTAGATTCCACCGAATGTATACATACGACCACCCTGCAACAATGTTCAATGAAAGGCAGGTTCGTCTAACAGTCATTACAACACCGCGGCTGATCGCCGTACCTTGAGTAACTTGAGCAGAAGGTCATAGCTAGCTAAGGCTGTTCTGGGTGATCAGTGTACGCTAGTTTTATTAATACTCAGTCAATATATCCATGATTTTCTTTTTCTTCATCCCTGTCTGCGAATCGGGTGTAGTGTCGTCCTTCTCGAAAAAAATGTCACACAATTCTTTCGCGCGTTACATGCGAAACAATCGGTCGCAATGAAACGTCTGCTCGCAAGTGCATTGACTATAATGGCTCGTTCAAAACCCGTCGTGGACTTCGCTAACCCGCACATGATTGCATGAGAGCGCAATGTTCGTTTCTCCTTAGCGAACGGCTCATGACCGACCACTGACATAGTCACTCCCATAACAAGGGCTGCTATAGCTAACCACGGAGACTTACCGGCGTTACGGCAGCGGAGTGGAAGTAAATGCGCTGCGGTAGTCCGCGGTCATATCGATACCACGAGAGCGACGGCAGATGCAGCTTCCAGATGTCGAAAAACACCTCCCCGTAAGCGTCGATTCCGCCGGCGATGACCGCCCATGTGGAGCAGGCGGTCTGGACGGCGCTGTGACATCGGCGCGGGCGAGGCCATTCGACCTGCTGGGTGCTCGGGTTAAACCACCCGATCGTGGGCAAAATGCCCCAGGTCAGATTTGATACTTCGAATACGTGTATCTGACAATAACAAAGACCATCGAAGACATTAGACCATCGAATGGTTAGTCAATTATCATTTTTTAATTCCTCAACAGAGACCACTGCTAGAAGAGAGTTTACAGACAGTTTTCGAAGAAACATACTCAACACACCTAACCTAACCGTTGCCTGATGTCCAGTGTTGTACTGTCTAGATAAGTTAGTACAACAATGTCCGAAGGCTTGACAACACTGGTGTCGGAATGCCAAGCGACGTTTGTCGTTGGCAAACATTAGGCATATGGTTTCATTCACTATACCATCAGCCTATTTTTGCTTTAGTTTAAGAGCAATGTGCCTTCGGCATAACTCCGAGTCCTGGTACTCGATAAATTGTCAGCAGGCTTTAGTGGAAGCTGTGTCCAACAACGATAGTGGATCCTACTGCCCGCCGCAGGTCTAAAGCCGACCTTCAAACGACCGCAAGAAGTCCTCACCTAGACGCATCAAGTACGCTAACGGATACCTATAGGATTGGAGGCACTCAAACGCGTTGCACTAGTTTGTTAGACAAGTTGGCAATCGTTGACGCACTTTGCAACTACTTTATGTGCAGTGAATGTCATAGCAAAGTAATGCTGTCGTGTCGAGTAACGAAATGGCAGATACGATCGCGTCGATTAGCTAATGGATTATACTGACCGCTTGAAATCCGTAAACTGTGTACTTCGTCCCACCGCCAAGCACGAAGAGGAAGCCGCTGAAGACGGCTATTTCGTGGCGGCACCTCGGCGGAGGGACGAGTTCGGCAGGACTGCCACTTCTCAGATGTTCCCAGCATGCGTTCTCTATGTTCAGTCGATACACGCGATTCGAGTATTCGATGCCATTCGTGCCTCCCATCATGTAGAGGAAATCACCGTCTATGATTATTGCCTGGAATCAGCCGATACGCGTGTACGAACATGGAAGTCAAACAGACGTTCATTAGAGACCAGAAGAGGGTATGGCAGCGGACAGAACGCCGTCATAACAAGTGCATGCGCGCACAGAGCGAAACAAAAGTCTCCGCGGACCTTGCCGTACGTACATGCGAACCTGATGGGCCGAAAGTCTGTCCTACCAAAGGGTACGGAATAATCACTTCAAAGCGTGCGCTCGGAAGACCGATATTGTAGCAATTTGAGTTGACGTTTTTCGCAAAGCATTCAATCCCCCTGAATTCCATTTCAGCTAGAAACCTACTTTATTATTGACATTTGTTGGTAAAACAGGTAGGCAAGGCTACCAGAACTAGGCACTGTAATCGTGAGCATCTATAACGGTTGTGGTTGTTCGTAGCAATACCTCTTCTCGCTAGGTAGTCCGTCACGAAGATGTCCCTCCGCTGCTTGACAAAAATCTCTATGCTCGAGCTCGAAAAGAGGGGTCCACCATAGGCCTTTTGTTTTGTTGGGACAGAAACTATGGGAAATAATGTGGGTGCAATGGCCAGAGAGCCAGAAACTGAATACGTTTATAGTTGTATCAAGGGAAGATGTTGGAGATAGGCCCGACCAGGCTTTATTTGAGAGAGTGTGAGAGAGAGAGATCAGCTGATTGACGCACGTGTGAATAAAACAATAAGTGGCGGATATCCAAGACTAGCTAGAGATCTCTTCACCGATTACACGTCACCTTTGGTCGAAAGCAGCTTCAGGCTACCAAGCGGAAATGATGACGAATTACGATGATGGGTATTTTCGCGATATTGCCCAATAAAGGCAGAAGTTAATCAGAATTGCCCTTGTAGTTTGAATTGGCAGTTATTGAGGTAGCGATAGTCTGTCTCCTTTTAATTTAGGGAACAACAACTTCTACAGATTTATTAGTTGAAGAGTAAATGAAAGAATGCACTGCTTCCAAATCTGTACGGGTTTACTTATACAAGCCACCTTCCTTATCCAGAAAACTTCCTACAAGAATACGTTTCGTTGGATTCGTAAGTTCTCATAAAATAAAAATGTCATGGTGAAGCAGTCGGATCTCACTTAGGCAGACCATGCCAAAGCCATTCTAGGACGCTATTCGGTTGGAAGCTGTTAACGATGACGGTCTCATCACCGTCGATACGAAACCCATTAGCCATTGGTCACTACTTCCTTCGTCCCGTTACAGGCAGCCGAAGACAGACACTTTCTCTCTTATTCGCTTTGTCTCTCTGCTAGCGACGCCGGTCACTCGTAAACGCTCCGTATCCAACCGTGTCAGCATAAGACTTACCTGACCATAGAGTTCGCCCGGAGCTTCTCCACACGTCGGCCAGCGAACCCAGTTGACTGCTCCGTCATCGTCGAGTGCCAATAGATCGCATGAATAGACGTCGCCGCTTCTGTGCTGACCAAAAGGGATGCCCGTTCCGCCGATCAGGATCAGGACTCTGTTTCCGTGAAGCGCCACTGAAACCAACCGTCACAATCTTCTTGGTGAGCCGATTGCTGAGTGACGCTAAGCGAATAGGTTGAAACGTGTTCGAGAAGAGGGAATTGTTAGGCGTATGCCCAAGAGAAAGATTGACATGTGTGCACCGGTCGTTGTCCATCGGGAGATGCGTAGTGCAGCTGACAAACTTTGTGAGACGCTCCGCTAGCTTTAAGTCATAACGGGAAAGTTGGTTCTGTTTTGAACGGTTATTTGTCGTAGGACCACCGGACACGACTGAATGGATGGTGGGGGAAGATCTCGCCGCTAGGCTTATGCGGAGGCGCGCTTTATGTCTCAAGCATTCAAAACGTTTGCCTCATCTAAACTGCTATGTAATCAGGTGAAATCGGTCTATCTCCGGAACTGGCTACCCGAAGAGCCCAACGATTATGAAGCATATTTGCAGCGCTCGATCCGAACCCTACGCAAACATCGTATATAACGACACACTCATGTTCTTATACGCATTCCGGTGCAGAAAACGCCGCCCGAACCCCCCCCTCTCCCCCGAGTATATTCTACCAGATAGCCAATCAAAGGGACGACGTCCAGATTCTTCATAGATGCATAACAATATCGTCAGACTCACTAGCACTGGATACGACATTCCGCGGGACTTCGCCTTTCAGACCGACGCATGCCCAGGTCCGACGGTAAAGGTGAAACTCCCAGAGTTGAACCAGTGGTTCGTTCTCGTTGTTGTCGTGGGGGGCGTAGCCCCCGAACGAGTACAGACGCTTGTCCGAGCAAACAATTCGGTGTCCGGATACGCTCGGTGGACGAAACGTGCCTGTGTCAGAGCGAGGAGTCAGATCATGAATAACAAAAGCACAGTGTAGACGCGTTTACTTCATGCTAACACCTAAATCCTACAATATTTTGCTAATTATGTCGTCCATGCAAGGTTGGCGAATGAACGATACTCATATCGTGAAACGCGTCTGAAGTGCCCGGGCCTAGAATCTTTGAGATGGGAGATTAATATGATTTAATAGATTCATTTCCCAAAAATAATAGGTATTATTATTAAGAGAAAATGTTTCTCTCGTACCGGCGAATCTGACTGTCCTCGGCGCACTGTAATGCGCCATACTGTAGCGTATACGAGGTTACTCCTCCCAGGAAGAGGATATCGCCTAACCAGGTCGCCCGTAGTTAACTGATTGTGTCGTTCCAATGGCGGCACGCCTTGCCATTTGTTACTGAAGACAGCTTCCCCTTTACACAGCCTCCATAGGACACAGACGCAGTCAACGCGACTGCCACTTCCGCCGTGTCAAAAGACAGAGAGACGAACAGGCGTTCGAGCACCTCACTTTTAGCCGTCCGCGCACAAGAACTCAACGGCTAGCCTGAAATTTTCTGCCAAGCGGAGAACTCCCTGAGGAAGAACTGACACGCGGGTGTAGTTAAACGGTATTATTGCGAGAAGCGTTTGCCGTCTGTGGAGCAAGGGTTGCCGGCCAGAAGGCGAGATCAGGTGTCTGTAATGGACGTCGAAATCGTCATCAGGCGCCAGGCTTCGTCAATGTCCTTCCTTGGCGACGAAATAAGATCACGGCTGGCAAATACAGGCTTCGTCTTGTTTCATTGACGACAGCGAAAGCTGCTTCGTGCGTCCTTGCATAGCATAACGATCCTTCGCAGAGGGCGTAGCACGACATTCACGCGTTCACTTAACATTCACTAGTCTGCAAACGGGTTGTTCTTTCTCTGTGAAAACTCCTCGGTCTCGTCCAACGAACCATGCCGGCCGCGGCATATCTTCCCGTAAGACAATCCGTCTACAGCAGAGCGATATCGAGGTTCTATTTCGACTGGTAATGCATTAACGTAGTTTTCCCGATTCGTAATTCCGTCAGTCGTGCATTGGCAATGCATGGCCGCTACGAGGTCAGGCCACACGTACGCGTCGATGTAACAACGCGGGATAACGTCGGTCTGGCGAAATGTCGCGCGTTTAACGAGCAACGACTGTTTCACTCACCCAAACCTTGTAAGATGTACTCAGTTACACAATGTGCCCTCCATAACAAAACTCTGCCGGGACCTTTGCTTGTACGGATCTTCCTCATTATAGTGCAGTATGCACAATGGTTGAGCAGGATTCCCACGGATTGGTCAATCAGACACCCCGTAGGTTTGAATTGAGCCAACCTAGGTCTGCCCACGCACGTCAAAGCAGTCCGGAACGGACTGATCTTTAGTTCTAGCAGACCGGAAAGATCGCCTGTATCATGTGATGTGCTTCAAATGCAGGACACCCGTACGCCCCTTCAGGTCTGACCGTTGATATTCCCGTCAGTGCGCAGTGTTGTTTCCGGCCGGTTGTCCGATAAGTAACTTCTGCTTGTCACCAGCATGGCAATCCCGTCAGCTCGAACTCCGCCGGCAACTTTTCTTTTGATGCAATGTCTTCTGTAGACTTTCTCTAAGTCACTGCACAACGCGACAGTGCTCTCTCGGCCGCGTTCAGAGGTTTCTCGGAGACTCAAAATCGCATGCCAGGGATTGCTAGCGAAACTGTCCACAAAGGTAGGTTACGTCCAACTCGTTGGGGGACATTTGTCGCCCGAGGACGTCAGGTGTCGACGTTTGCGTGTTATCGTCACTCAGTGATTGAGCTCAAATTCGTTTTCTTTGTAGTTCTTCTGATTCGTCACGCTACCAATTCCGCCGGAACGTTCGCGTAGCATTCGACGCAACGAGACCACACCGACTAGAGGAAGACAGACAGTAACTGACAGTTGGGGCGTCTAGCGCCTCTTGATGGCTACAACTTCCCCTGCATAATGTTGACCGCGTTGATTATATCGACAATTTTCAGGTATCGATGAGCGAATTTGCTACTGATTTCTACGTTTCTTTTTTATTTCGCAAATCTCACTCAGGTAGGTTGTGCTTGGAGTGCTACTGGTATTCATTAAATATCGCTCGGTGTTGTGACTGCTTGTGCGGGGGTTGTTCAAACAGAGCGAATCGGCGCAGAAGTGCCGCAAAATCTCGTAGTCTTCCTTTCGTCTAGCCCTTCGGCACCGACGTTATGCGAAACGCCCAGACGGACAACAAGGTCCTGTTACCTGAAGACGCCACCCTGTTACGCTATTCGGTTTGCCAACATGTTCACTTCCTCTTCCGCCATTGCAGGTCCTTGGTAAGGCAACAGTGATTTTATTTTTCGTAACGCGACATGGACCGACAAGGACCAAGCGGCCAACAGGAGCCCCCGAGCGGTGGCGGATGCGCCGGTCGTTCTGCCGAGCTGACACAAGCGAAAGCCTTCAGCGCAAAGCGAAGTAAAGCTCAGCGAAATTTTCGGCGCAAAAATCGCCGAAAAACTCGAAGCAAGAATCGCCGAACATCTCGAGGCAAGTTTGCTTCGAGCGTCACGCAGGGGGGCGAAGATCGCCTTCTGATAGTCAACTGAATGGCGTTTGAGGGTTCCCAATGGATATAAAGTCCATTGAATGTAGCGATTACGACCTTGGCTGTCACTAGAATTTTGCACACACACACATCTGCCCATATGGGTGGTGTTTTAGTTATGACTCCTTTTTTGAGCAGACACCGATGAAGGTCGTGCGTTATCATGACGACTATTGTGAATTGTATTGCTTCGTAAAACGCCAATGCTGAAGTTCGTCGTTGAACAAATGCCAGCAGAATTATTAATTATTAAATTATTAAATTATTAAAGCAACTTAATTAAACCGAGCAGTGACGAAGTATCTAACTAGCGGGGAAATAGCCACAGTGGTTGGGTAGCAGGAGGCCGGACTACCAAAGGACACAGCCAAACTCCTGACTGTGATACAGTCCTATAGAATGCGACATTGCTCGGCTTTCTAATCGATCTCCGCAGATCTGACGCAGGCAGACGCCTAGGCGGGGAGACGCTCGACGTAAGGATCTAACAGCTTTTTTCCGTCACAATCCGTCGCGATTTCTAGATTTCCCTCCGACTGCTTCTGCTGTACGAATGGATAAGAACTGGGCAAGGTTAGAAATTCCCACGTCGGCTATCATGACTCAGAGTCGTCGCGGCTCGAGACGGGTTTCAGCCTCGCTCCCAACATTCGACCAGCCAATTGAGCATCACAACAAGCAGCGAGAAGCGCAACAGAAGCAAAATCTCGACCAACAACAACCGCTAGGGCCAGAGTCGGAGCAATCTGCAGAACAAAGGCGCGAGGAGAGGTCACTGCAAGCGCTACGCCGCTACGCCGAACGGCAGAGAGCGACGGAGCAACGCCAACGACGCCAGAGAGAAATGCTCATAAAGGAGCTGGAGCGAAGGCACGTGTACGAGTTCATGGACAACGTCCTCAAAGAGGTCGGAGACATCGATCAGATGAGGAACTTCCAAAGGGAGAAGCACTACGACCAGGCCAAAGCGATCATCGAATTGGCTGACCGGCCGAGGACAATCGACTGCATCCTCCGAGCGCAACACCTCCTGGAGGTCTGTCCGTTACTGACAGCGTTGCAGGCGAGACACCGCCTTCAAAAGGCCAAAGAGGTGGATCAGGCGAAAAAGATCCGCGACAGCTGCCATGTAAGTAAGGGCCGAAGGCCCTAATAGTTTTGTCGCGTCTCGATGAAATTACACAGGATGTGCTCTGTTCGACAGACTTGTTCGAAGTTTAGGGGAAAAATGGGTCTAAACTGGAGGAATCGGGGGTGATTACGGCTGTGGCTCTTGCATCTGCCGGCCGAAGGGGCGCATGTACTTTAAACATAGACCAAAGCTCGACCTAGTATAAAGGACAGCTTGCCTAAAAAAAAGTGGCCTTTTCAAAAAGGACGTCACATCTCTGTATATATGCTCTATAGAGTCGCGATTCGCGTTAATTTTCTCTGTCGATATTTGTGCTCGTTTTGTTTTTTGGCTCATTCGTAGTACGAAAATCATGATGAAGCTGCGTGAGGAGTGAAGTGTAGCAGCATACGGCAATGCGTCGACTCTAACGCTTAACGAACTAGGCTGTCCTAGGCTTTCTCCGGTGAACCGGTCGAGTACGATCAGCGGGAAAAATCCATGGACCAGTTCAACCGGCGACCATTCAGAACGGTCTTCCGGGCTTGAAAATCGTTACCCTTCGAAGCACCGGAGACCTTGACCGCGGGAATTGATCACACCCAACTTATAAGTGTTGTATCTTTACTGATCAAATTTAGTGCGAAGCAAAGATTATTAGGGAGGCAGTTCAGATCAGGTTGCGTGGAGTAGTGTATACTTTCTAAGCACATCCGATAGTCAAAGTACTTGTGTCTAATATATATATATATATATATATATATATATATAT
>MNPL01002739.1:0-68927 GCA_002081605.1 Tropilaelaps mercedesae
ATATATATATATATATATATTATACTATATATATATTAGCTAAGGTAAAAATATCATGTTTTTGTTTTGTACTTTGAAAGATACAAAGTTGTAGGCGGATAGCTACCGCCATAACTGTGGCATAAAGCAATCTATGTGCGCTGTTCAGATAAATTAGATTTAAAGATAATAACCAGTGGTTTACACTTGTAGAAATTAAAATGAACGCATCAGGTTCTGTGACACCGGTCGTAACATTAAAAGCAAAACAAATTACGATATTAATAATAGTATTATGTCTTAGACATAAATGTAACTCTCGTTGGGCGCATACATAAATATCTACAAAACAGACGACTGATAATTGTTGCATAGTGCTAACAATTGCATGTAAATCAAAGCTTTAAAATTTTCTGAGCTGAGAAGAATAAGCCGAAACTGTGTATATTAACGAGAAATTGTTCAACACTAATACCTTAAAAAATCTTCATAAATGCCTTACAATTCCAAAGACCTCTACCGGTGACACGGTGGTCCGGCAAAAAGGATGCCACAAAGCTTGGTTCGGAATGCGCTAAACGGAGAGCTGATATCCCTAAGGTAAGAGTTCCACATAGACAATACGCTTGGTTCAATGACTTTGCGGATAGAGTGCAGAAAATCGAGTAAGCAGGAGTCCAGATAAAGGGGTTAAGCTAAAGATGTTTTTTGTTCCGGCTTCTTTCCGACACTGACCGTCCTTTTCAATATGTTTCCCCGTACTTTAAATCATACAAAATAATGTCATAAAGTATAGGACTTGGTAGCGAGTTCTAGTGTTTGTTGCGTACAGTAATTTCAGAGATATAATTAGATAACCTTTCTATGTCTTAGGAAATTACTATAATCGTCACCGTATGGGGCTCAACTTTTCCGAAGTATTCGAAAGTATTTAGGGGTTATGATAATGTTTGATATGTAAGGTATGATAATGACGCGTGTGTTATTCTGATTACTTCAGCCCAACAAGGCGGACTTTCCTTGTCTGACAGGGATCTCCAAGAGTCATGACTGGAGAGCCACGACTCTTGGGGTGCATGGGGAGCTTTCGGATAGGATCTAGTTCGCTACGCGACATTAAGGTTTGGCTCTAGCAGTGACCAAGGAAGTGATCGTCGTAACCCTGGACTGTCGCCTGGGAATTTTTGGCTATCTTTCGAAGGCCACGCATCAGCAGTGTAAGGAAATATGTGCTTATGGGATAAGATCGGAACGTTTAGATAGGTTCAACGGTGAGATCAAGTAATTGCGATGTATCTTAAAATACATAATTATAATAGAGCATGGTTGGTGATCGCCACAACTTGAGCGCCATTCAGTTTGATTTCAAGGTTTTTACAGATTGATTCTCGGCGGTGCCTCTGTATTTGTGTTCTGGCTGCACAAGAAAGCTTTTTCTACGTATGCTATCTTAAAAATAAAAATTATTGTCTAAATAATTTTTTTTGCGATGATACCAGTACTTCCACAAAATAAATGTGGATGTTAGTTATTGGTATACGTCAGATGGAAAATAATTCGAAGATGATAGTGCTCGACGAAGAAATCATAACCAGAATAACCCTAATGTTTTGAAACATCCAAATAATAATACTAATATTAAATCAATCGAAACTATAAGCAATACTTATGTTTAACGTATTTTATTATTGCCAATTTGTCGTAAGAATATCGAAGCATTTAGCGGAGACTCAGTCTGTGTCACAGTTTTTGGTGAAAGTGCTGGCGGAATCTCGGCAGGGTGTCATGCATTATCGATGCTACCAAGGGGATACTTTAAAAGGTGCTTCTTTTCATTTATAAAATGTTTACGAACTTAATATCACCTTTGTTAAACGTTTAAACCGCTCCATTTCAGAAGTACCCAAATGTTGAGCGAAGGGGGCAGATCCTGGTACGACACTCCAGGCATCCAGGTTTCGAATGTTTGCTTGCTCGAATGTCTGTGTTCCACATTGGCCAAGCTTCACAAACTATTGAGAGAGGTTTCAGATAGACCGAAAGCTGAAAAGTGCACTGGTCACCCTTACGAAATCATGATAGTTGTGTCGTTGCCTAATACGTTTCCAAAGCATGAAAGCTGTTCGCTAAGGATAGACACCAAATAATTTCCAAATGTCTATCCAAGATCATGAGATATTTACGGAGTCTGTTTGGTCTTTCTCACTCACCGCTCTGTACTACCTATAATTAACAAGCGCGGTCATCTCGAATGCCAGTGAAGGCCGTATATCCGGCGTTACGTTTCCGCTCCAGGTAGAAAGCTTCTTTGTTTATATTGGCAACAGTGACTCGACTGTCGGAGCCATTTTTGTTATTTTGCAAGGCTCAATCCACAGGACTGGGCGAATTTTACCTAACCGGTGGCTTTGTAATGCTTTATCACTGGCTCATTGGCGTCAAATGTATTGCGCTGGCCGCATGTACGGTGATAAGCTAGACATAATTGCTGCGATCAATTTTGACATCGAGGCAGCTACGGTGAAAACTGTATGCCGCGACTTACTATGTCGTTGTAAATATCGACTTGAATGTTTCAGAACTATACAAACATGATAACTATCTGTTCACTTACGACATGTACGAAACACGTAGGTGCACGGGTTCGATCCTTGCCGGTACATATTTACATTTATATGGGGTCCGTCTTACGAAGTAATGCAAAAACTGCTACCGTGGACGTCAAATGTTGGCTGATGGTCAGCTTTAAAAAAATAAAATAAAATATGTTATGTTAATTTCCAACTGTTAACATCTACGTACTGTTGGCGCCGATACTCGACAGTGGTTCCCATACTAAGTGAAAACTGTTGTACTACTACTACTAGCGGTACTAACACCTTGCTCATTCAAGTTTCACTATAAGGAGTCGAAGGAAGAATAAGAGAATTGCTCCATTACGTTCAATCATACAAAGATAGTGATACGATGAGGATTAATAACGCTGATCATAACGTTGCATGTTTTTCGGTGGGCATAGCTTGTCTTAACCAGGTCTTCGGTCACTATATTTCCGCACCTGTTTTCTAGACTTTCCAAAGGATGTGCGTGCATCGAATATGCCACACTTCAACAACCGTGAACTTTGTTGATCGATATATGCCTAGGCGCGACGAAACGTAGCAATCCGATAATGATATATTCAATATTTAATTTATTCAGCTTTATTTAAGCTATGTGATTAACGGTCCTCCACTTCACTATTGTAGGCGCATCAACGTTTACAGTTGCGTAGCTTTACCATTTTATATAGCAATGCTGATAACACTAATAATAACTCAGTGTAAAAAGCGTACAATACTTTTCCTGCTCTACCGGGCCATTGTTTTAGTGTTCTTGTGAATCTGTACAATCTCGAATACTTTAGAGAGAAACAACGCCTTCCCAAGATAGCGTAACGCTCCACGCGTAATAGAAATCATTTTCGTCTTCGGACTGCTTTTCTTCTACCCGGATGAAGTACGAAAATAATTTCGTTCTACTTAAAACGATTTTGTAATTTTGGAAAGTCAATAACGTTTCGTTTTACTAAAACGATTTTGTAATTTTGGAAAATCAATAGCGTTCAATTCAGAAAGGATTGCGAGATAGCTCAAGACAAATAGATATGTAAAACCGTGTGTAATAATGTTCTACATAATGGCAAGACGAAGACAAGCGTATATAAAAGTGGGTAGAATCTGACAGTACGTTCTATCCCTGTGCTGGTGGATCTCTTTTATCACCCATTAAAGTTCATCTGTCTTACAATGGAGAATGTCCTTATACGTGGTTCTTTCTAGCGTGCGTCTTACATACCACGAATCTTACATACAAAGACAATTTGGCTCCTTATTCTTAGGGTGTTCAAACTGGTAACCACCTTAATTCGGATTTGAATAAAAAAACTCTAAAAGCCACCCTGAAATTGAGTCCATAAATAAACGGCTCTTAACTATAGCAAAATATTCAAAGCAGAAACCAGGAATATGAATGGAACATATAACCTTGAATACGATTGTAAGTGTACCGGTTGAATGCCTTGGGTTCTGTTGCCGCTGAAATAAATATAGTTCTAAAAATACTTAATTAAATATGTATCCGCGCGCAGCTTATTTATATTTATTTTAGCTAAACATAAAAATCTATAAATTGGTTTTACGAAATATAGGTAGGTCTTACGGAAAGGTCTAATTGTACTTACTGAACTTATGTTAGCTTTTAGAAGAAAATCGTCGGATGAATGAAATCATTAGGGAGACCTTTACAAATTTTACACGAGCTGGGTAGGTAGACATCAGCTAGAGCTAATGGCGCTTTAATATTCACAGCGTCGAAAGTAGACAAGAACCCCGTTCCCAGAGAGGCATTCGTCCCTTTGATTTCCGAGAACCGGGACGCCCTCCATCACCCTCTTCTAAAACAAGGTGTTTCCATAGTGCAATGTGGTGCGATGTCTTGATGCTATACTTTGACTATACATAGATTTTTCAATGGGAAACGTCATATACTATTTTTATTAAAGTGGGACTAAACTAGCGTTTTGTACTTTTTCGTCGACCGGAAGATCATCTCACAAATTTTCAGTCTCAAATATACAGTTTAGTACGTCTCAGCATCCCGAAAGGACTTCAAACTGCTATCAAACGGCAGCTCTAAATAACGACGCTTGTTTCATCTTCTACAAGCAGCTGCTCAATATTTATCGAAACTAGCTAGGCTTAGTACAGTTGTTCTCGAAAACGTTTGCGAGCATTCCCCAACGCATTATTTCTCATTATTAGACGTTAAACTTTATCGACTTTAATGCACTCGTCGTTAGTTGAAATTCTCGGGCCACACCGTCGCATAAGGGCGTGTGGTGTTGCCGCCCACAGACATAGGCTTCTATTGCGGATACGGACGAGTACACGTAGAAACCAACACGATAGCGGCCTTGTACGGCTAACGGCAGGACTAATCATAGGCCCCACGATAATTTGCCAGTAAAGTAATTATCACCACATGAGAGAAAAAGATATCGAGGTACCTTAAAAGCATCGTACGCTCAGAGATGAGACGTTTAATCTTTGAAAACGAGTTCCGCCCTATAAGTTAACCCCATTGTGCGCCTCGGGCTGTAGCCTATACAAGCGCTGATAAAGTACAATAAAGCGCATAGTTAACACCTAAAAATCTCGCCCCTATTCGACAATCCACTGCGTCGCTGCACCCTTCTCGTAATCGGTAAGCACTTCCCGATACAATTCGTCAATCGCTGGAGGCAAATTGGATCTGACAGGCCACGGTGGGCGGGTTCGTGGAGCCAGCTGAGAAGGCAGGGACTGCTTGAATCCTCGTAATAGCTACCAAACGCCATTTCAGCGTTGTTTTCCGCTTGCCAGAAGCGCCCATTGGAATATCGCTTCGTTGACTTTGGGGCGGTTCCCCGGTCTTCTACTGCCAGCGGACTCTATTCTTATTTTATACAAGTCAATCTCTCAGCATACCTCTGCTTTCCACGCTTAGTGGGACATACTCGAACTTCCGAATTGCTTCCGTTATGCAGCTTATGCAATAAACGTACGTACTAGAATAAACAGCTAACGGCAGGGAAGGGCGCCGCGCTCACAGAACCCACAGTGTCGTGTAAAAGTCACAGCGGGATAGATATTAAATCAGCCTACGCGCTATTCAGTAAGGGCGTGTCGAAATGCTTCTGTTCCGCATACAATCGTCGTTGAAACTGCGATGGAGGTCATCAGTGCTCTGTAGCATCTCCGCGTTTTTCAAAACGCCGCAGTGGACGCTGTGTCTGCAGTCTGAGAACAACAATAATAATTGCAAGAGTGAGTAATAATATTCACTAAGACAGCTTTTACCACAACGCAGCGGCTACGAAGCATTTGACGAAGCTTTGCTGGCGACGAACCGCATGAACAACTGCATGGCGTTGCCACAAGATTCACCGCCCCCTTACGCCAACTAAATCAGTCTCGTGTAATCAGCATCTCTACGGTGCACTGCACTAACCCATCCGTTGGTGTGCCGTTGGGATGACGCAGATGTCGAATGAGATGAAAAAATGCGCCAATATAAACAACGGCCTGAGCCGGTCAGTTTGAAAATGAAACGTCGGGCAAGATAATGACGCTGTTGAATCCTGAAAGCAAGGAATTAAAGCTCGAAGACTTGACTACACATTATTTAGGTATTAAAAACTGAAAAAAAAATTGAAGCTTAAAAAATATGCTGTGACCTATTCGTATTAACTCGTCACAACCGTTCGGTGACTGTTAGATGTAATGTAAAAAAATGACATAAATATGAAACTATAATTATCGTCACCGTTGATCGGTAAAGAAAACAGGTCGAACCCGCTAAATGAAATATATTTCCGTCCTTTATACTTTTTATGTTAGATTTAGAATAAAACATCTCTCGTACACATAGACAACGGGCGCTGTTTTTTTAGTTTTTACAACAACTTCAACAGCTCAAAGAGATGCTTAGCAGTGTTTGTTGTAAACATGAAGGCTGATTGCTGCCCTTTACTCCTAACTTCGTTACGTATCTCCGGCACGATTTACGTAAGTCATGGATTTTACAAGCAGCCCGGTCATACGATCACAGACCTAGTATTCCGTTACATTCCAGGTTGCCGGGTTGCTCGCTTTTATGACAATG
This sequence comes from Tropilaelaps mercedesae, assembly GCA_002081605.1. Lineage (NCBI taxonomy): Eukaryota > Metazoa > Arthropoda > Arachnida > Mesostigmata > Laelapidae > Tropilaelaps > Tropilaelaps mercedesae. The sequence continues at coordinate 6,664 of MNPL01002739.1, forward strand.
TTATTACCGAAGCTGTTCTTGGGGCTCGTTTTGGTCCGTACGTTAGAGAGGCACCCACCTTTGTTGCAGCGTTAACTTAATTAAATTAAGGCGAAATGCTGCGTCGGCTATTGCTAACTCGATGTAGAGCGACCATGCGGGTTAGGGCACGAGGGATCAGGAAAGGCCTTGAACAATACCTAGTTGGTTGTGGATCTCAGATTCCAAGAAAATATTTTAGTTTGGGTCACAATCTAGGCAATTCGTAGAACAGGCAATGCTTTGGTTAGCACCTATTTATACTAACCAGCTATATATATATTCAATCATCCGGTTCAATAAAAATTAGATTCAAAACGTAATTTATTAACGGAACTATCGCTATGTGCCGAACTCTCACGTAAATATTGTATAGGTCGGCCCAGTTACAGCCAAATTTCTTAAGGTTCAGTGGTCTATCTATTATTGCATTTTCGCGTATACACACTTATTCTTTCTTGCTCATGATTAGTTCAACTCAAGTTTACAACCCACACTAGACAGTGGTAACAAGATTAGTATTGTAAATTTCTTTTAGGCGCTATCTACGATTCAAGGATAGGACATAGGTAGAGTGTACACGCGATTAAACTAAGACGTCGCACATTTATGCCTCGACTACTACACATATAGCAGCCGTCATCAACACTTGACTACCAGTGCAAGCACATTAATCCTCAAAGGTCCTTGTTAGGGAGCAATTGATTGCAATAAACCTGTCTGACTTACCCCATGGATTCAAGATGTATACGTACACAAGCCCTATGAAAGCATATGGCTTCGAAGATTACCACTGTCATAGTTCAACATTAAACTTTCTAAATTGCAAAACATCAAGTTATCCGCAGCTCCCTGAAGTTCTCTCAAAGTGTTCAATACAATTGGCTCTTTAAAAAAATCACGTTATGTCCCAATTCCACGAACAGATCTACTACCAGCTTTATCAAAGACATTACAGAATTTTGCTATAACTAGGCTGTTGCGTAGAATAATGTAAGGGGCGCCTTGTCTGATAAGAAAAAGTAACGGAAAATAATATTACAAGTGTACTAAATTACCCTGCAGCTTTTTCGTTATGCAGTTAAAAGTTAAAAAAACTGTAATAACTACGTGTCCTTGGCAAAAAGTAGCTGCGTCGGGTATGGGGAATCACATACACACACACACACACACACACACACACAGATATATATACGACTTGCTTAGCTGGCAAGTACAATGAATATAGCATGCAATATGTTTCTACCCCCTATTCCTTTTACAGGAAGTTAACTGTTCTGGCGTTGCAGTTCAAAACTTAAACCAATTAGCTAGTTTCATCTTTCTGTGTCTGTCTTTCAGCTGTTCCGACCGACCGACTCGCAGCAAATCCGGTAGTAACTCGAGTCATGCCGTTTGCCTTTTTCGCGACTGTAAAGATGAAACTGCAAGAGAAAAACATCAGCAGTGGGTCAAGTCGAGGTCGGCAAGCCAGGTTTCCTGCAAAACCCATCGGGGTTTTCCTGCTTCTTTCAAGGAGTGCACCGTTGCTTTACGTCGCCAGCCGTCACCGATAGAGACAAGAAGATGGCTACCAAGTGCACTGACGCTTTGCGGTGTTCTTGGAGATAAAGGCGTAGGATTTGCAGTTCAAATTAGTCGATCTTCCGGTACCTGCCGTCACGTCCATACACACCCTACTTCTTCAGATCATGTGTCGATTTCGCCCATAAATGGATACGCACAGCGAAACGTACTCTGGCATCTGGACCTTACGATAAAGGCCGGAGCAGGCCACAGTAGCTAGGTATAATTGTTGACCCATACTTTTGCAGCGATAAGCGACCGAGGGAACTGAGCTCCCCCGTTCTCATAGGCGTCGCGGAGCAGTTGAGTTTCGGAATGATAATCGAATAGCAGAGAATGTAGCACGGCGCTATAGTCGCCCCAGGCAGCGGCACGATCGAGGTTTAGTCTGGGCGGTCCTAAGGTTAGGGCGCCTGCGAGGGCTCGAATGAGATAAAGGTCTAGTGGACAGTGTTTCTGCACGCTTGACTTGGTTATGGCCTCCATCCCCCGAAAGGTCGAAGGCGGTAAATGTGTGCTAGGGTACTGCGCACCTAGGTCCTGGCCTACGACCGAATGGTTGTTGTAGGTTACTCAGGAGTTAGGATAGGGAAGCGCAGGCCGCTTGCGTTTCGTCGGGCACTGAACAACGGAAATCAACTAGTACAAGTGCACCAGCCTATTTTACTTCGTCATGTTGGTGCAGAGCTCTATAGAGCGATGGACATTAAGAGCTCAGCTGTAAAGGGCTCCTCTTATCCGCTTTTATTTTTTATGTAGGTAGCTGAGAAAGTTGGCCCGCCAACATCATGCCATTAATGCGGGTTTTATCCTGGTACGTACATGTTCTTATACAGGAAATGTGGTTAACCCTTACACTAAAGCAGTTCTATCATATGGCTAACAATCGGATTCCTACTAGAGACGAGTGAAATCATTAATGCACAAAAAGGTCCCCGTAGATCTTTCGAGACCCAGTTACTGGTTCAGTTTGACAGGGCTGTATCTATATTAAATATATATTGTTGCTTACTAAAAACCCATACCCTTTCTTGGTATGTCCAATCCTTTATGTACTCAGGAGTATTCAAAAAATGCAGAAGCACTTCTTCGTCTACAAACGTATTGACCTATTGTTAAAATATATATGACACCGGTGTAACATCGCTACGAAGCTATTATCATAATCTACACATAGTTTTTAAAAATGGCTTCTATAAGAAACCTCACTTCTGCGTACGGTGTATACCTGTATATAAATTCTCGAAGATGAAGGGTACAACCAACACCATGGTTTTGAATAGAGTTTTATGAGGTCATCGAGTTAACGCAGAGCTCACCCAAACCAGGACCCGCTCTCTGCCAACTTAAGCTAGGTATAAAAGAAGAATCTGATTAAGACTTAGATGTCTCCCAAAACCCTTTTCAGGCAATGTCGAGTGCATTCCCCGACGCTTTCCCGCTATACATTCCCTTCAGGGCTTTGTGCGACGTTGCAAAGACAATTCTCATTGCATAGATAGGTTTGGTCGCCAGTTCCCGGAAGAAAAAAGCGTAGTGATACCCCAACGCACTGGATATCCCACGGCGTCATGGGGTTCGCCAAAGAAACGTAAAGATCATTAAGAGAATAAGAGACAGGGAGCATAGAACGTTCTTCTTAGTGCTTCGGTCCCCGGAAGACGCCTCGACGATGGGTGGACGTTAGGAGTAGAGTGGATAAAGAGTTCAAGCCAGGGTGGCCCTTCTGCTCTTCCATTGGCCTTCAATGCTGTTCCTACAGAAAATTCTAACTCAAAGGCGATCTGGCACTTCTACAACACGTGTTGAGCTTTCGGTTAGGAAAAATGTGTTCGGTTTTTTTCGCTCCCATTAAGCACGCACAAACGGAATATTATACGATTGAGTTACATAACTCTTTATTTACGTTTAATGAATCCTACGGACCAGTCATACACGGTGTCTCAAAAGTCGCTTGGTGTACTTTTTAATATCCATGAAAACGCTTGTGGTTTAAATTATATATTTTATTTTACGTACAGCTGAGGTGCTCGTCTTTTTGATGTAGTTTAGGACATGAATGGCTGCTGCTAGAAATTTGTTCACCTTTATACAGTTGTTCCATGCATTATTTTGAAAGAATACAAAATTAATTATGACACCGGAACAATGCAGCATATTAACTGTATACAAAAAATCAGCAGAGCTTTCGAGCGCTACTTTCATTATCTGCGTTATTCTTGTGTATTTAAATTGCGCTCTTTTCAACTCTGAAGCTCTAGAAAAACGCTCAATAAACGCGCTGATGGTTACTACTGCTATACAGTCAAAGACATAGATGACATAGAGTCACACGTTTTACGTTTTCCCAGGCATATACATCCGTACTATTCTCATGACGCCGAAGCCTCAAACATCAGACAAACGAAAGGTCGATTCGTTTGGTCACATGTCAAAGTCGGTATTCCGCGGCGCTCTGCTTTTGTCGTCTATGTGCTCCTGGCAGAATGGCCTGATGAGGTGACCCGGAAGAAGCATGATGACGCTGCGGCAACCAGCCGAGACAGTTGCGTCATTTCCGGATTTGTTTGCGCGTCCGCCTCTATCGCAATTCGTCGAGCTCGTTGCTCGCTGTCGTTGTCGAAGTCATTACAATGCTTACAGTGGGGCTAAGTGGTTTCTGCGGAAGTAGCAGATGTAACTGACTTTCAACCGATTTATCAGAGAAGCTTCACCCGCCATCGGCGAACCAGCGGATTCCAGCAACAAAAATAGTATTGCGAGATAAGCACACCTTTATTGGAAGGTTGTCCCTATTTTCTATGCTGTTCACACCAATCCAAATAACTGGTAATCAGCGATAGTGCGTAATGTACAGTTAAACCTGCAGAAATGGCGTCGTATCTAAAAAAAAACATGTGTTTGGGACTATCATGGCTAGCCAAATTATGGTCTGGTCTGTGCGCTTTCTGTATGTTCCTCCTCTACGAAGCAGACGTGCAATATAAAGGATAACCGCGATTTCACTCAAAAACGAAATGATGATAAAATGTGCATGACTGACAACCTTTACTTGTATGTTAGATCTATTTGTTGAACTAAGAACAATGGTGTAAGGTGGTTATCGAATGTTGGCTGGAGCTATAATATGCTTTTAGGTATAGATATATAGTGGGCTCCATACAGCCGCTCCATCACATACAAGTATCGCGCTGCTATTACTAGTAACGTTAACTTACTTTCGCTAGATTATGTCGGTATAGTTGTATAAGTGCCGAAAACTCAAGCTGCTTCTAGGCAATAGTTCTACCGTTTTTTAAACTATTTTCTCGAAAATAGCACCGCGCCTCCGACGGCTACTTTGGGCGCTATATAAACACATAAATGATCTAGCAGTCTGGTCGATTTAATTTAGTCAAGGGGGCGCCTGGGAACAAGCCACTCAGACTTAGCAAACCAGTCTCATCGGCATCACCATGCCAGCTATTGTCAGTCATGCGGACCTTACTGTATGCTAGTTCATTCCTGCTAGTGCTTCTGTGTCTTCTGGAAGGCGCGCAAGGCCACGTCGATGTTCAAATTCCGAGCATCGCTCACGGAGCTCTATTGCTGTACGAACAGGCCAGCAAGTTTGGCAACATCTACCAAACCCAAGTAAGAAGAGCAGTGGTTTCTGTCGAGCATAATCATCTAGAGCTTAAAGAAAAGCCGCCGACAGTTCTCGAACCAAGGTGGAGACAACTTTGAAAAACCCGATTTTCGGTTCAGTCCACGACCTTTTTTCTTATTCACTAGCTAGATGCCTTTGTCTGTAAAGGGCTGTTGAGAACTAACAAAACTCCGTGTTTGCCCTGATAAGCCATTTTCGGCGTCATAAACATCTAATAGAATCTAATATAATTCTTCCATTCGTTCTCCGGACTGCAGTCGGTTGGATGGAAAACAATTTCGAACCAGTTCTCAACTCTGCATCCTTTGATGACGTACTGCTGAACAAAATACTGAGACAGCGCTGATCCGAAGACGAAATCAAAGTTTTCCGTGGGATAAAGTCTCTCGTGGGAAATAGTTGGTTTCCCTGGCTAGGTGCACTTGCAAACAGCAACATTAGTAGCAAATTCTAGAGGAGGTAATACCATCGGGGCTGGTCACTTGCAACGAAGCTGCGAAAATTCTCGTACGTAGGATCGAGAACAAAGTTCTGACGGGCATGCGACGCGTCAATCTCTCCATCAGACAAGTTATCCTCAACGAAAATGTGGTTCGCGAAGATCTGGGAGCCATAATTTCGAATAGCCATTTGGATCTATCGCTGAGCTGCAATGGCACAAATGCATTTTTGTCGTAGGCAGCAATCTATAAGAATTGAATGAGAGCTGCTTCGTACGAGTTGATGCTGGAACTAGCGCGAACTATGTGCTCAATTATGCGCAATTGCGTTCAAGTTCATCGAACACGTATATAACATATGATTTACTCTTCCTCAAGGATGTGTTTTATCAGTAGAGGGGCCAAACAAAACGCGGAGAAGCCAAATAGGGAGAAAAACATATTTACTGAGCGAAACGTCTTTCTCCTAAACGGTCATTCGATTAAACTAGTTCGCTGTAACTGGAGAAGCTTCTTTTCTGTTTGTGCATCTAGTGACATCACAGGCGTTCTAGGCATGGTCGACGAACACTGAGGCGCCTGCGATGCGTGTAATGGTATTCGAAACCTATCTAATTCTTGCGTTATCGATGACTCCTTCAGTCATTCTGGCCCTATTTATCACGATGCCTTATTTTTCACCTAGATTTTAGGGTAATTACGACTGGACGCTAGAAAAGGTGCCCAAACCTACGCACTTCGAGGGTGTCCACAGCATATGAGATGTATGTCCTCCCGCAGGCTCCTGCAGGCTGTTGTATTGAACAGTAGTCAAAAAGTTAGGAGTTGTAGCAGTTGTCGTAATTGTAATAATAATCACAGTAAGTTGTGGTAACCTCAATGGCCTTCCCATTCCAGGTGTCATGTACAGCTCTCGACCTCAATGGATAGTGTATCGTAACAGCAGGCGGCCACCTTCTGTTATGCCTCTAGTACGAGCAGCTTTCAGCACGCGACTTGCCAAACACATCTCGACATCCACCTCTGGGTTGTTTCCTGTCGGTCCCAGCGGTCCAATGCCACGAGCGCCGCATACGAAGTTCAAACCTTCAGAGTCTCGTTTCTTAATTAATGCAAACCAAGTTCGACGCTCATCATTACTTTAAAGAGGTGTCAATAAATGAGCAGATCCTCGTGTCGTAATCATGCCACAGTAGTTTTTGATTAATTGAAGTTAATTTAAATGTTGTGCGTTCTATATTTATTACGTGCTGTTCGACGTTGCAAAAACCAACAATAGAGGATTTACTTTTTGTACGGGAGACCATTGCCTGTACGCGAGCGAACGACAAATTCTATTCAGTGCTTGTTCTATTCAATGTTTCGGATCAAGTGAAAATTTTTGACAGATAATGATAAAATGAAAGCACAACTGAACGGGTCAATGAGATTGACCCGTTCGTCCATCAAACTGGATTACTTCATTGTACAATCACGATTACTATCAGTTATTATTACTAGCATGTACGACAAAATAATATGTAACAAATAATGATAAACTTTCAGCACGTACTCTCTGGTTGCTCATTGTTTAGTTCATTGTCGGCTCAGAACATCACAGTCTTTGCGAACCACGTTTTGATGCGGCATGTGACATAATTTAGACGCGTTTTATCATATTTTCTTCGCGTAGGAATGTCAACTTCCGTATTTGTGCCTCCAGCTTTGTATAGCTTTAATCAGAAAGTCTCTTATCAATTGCAAATACTGCATACTACCACATCACCATTCATTAGACAGATTCGGCAACCATTTATGGCCAGCAGCAGGTGTCGCCCTCGAAATTAATTAAACGTATCAGCAATAGGGTTACTTGATGTTTATTATTATTACTCATTGACATTCTTATTTGGATGGGGTAGACCCGAATCTTCAGGCATATTTTCAAAATGCAACGAAATTCCGAAACAGACACCTACACAAGAAGAAAAGCAACATTATTCAAACCCGCTAAAATATAATTGCTTCCATTCCATCGACTCTGTTCTTAAGTTTGGCATTAACCGTTGTAGTGTGCTTATTTATTTATTTACAAATCGCCTGTCCATCTACGTTTTCACTTAGCTTTCACTTAGTGGACTAGCGTTTCAAATGTTGAATTTCCGTCCATTATCGGCAAAAAGCAAGTTTGTTTGTTCGATCTTGAAAATGAAAGACGCACTGAGTAAACTTGACTAGACAAACACTTCATGACACCTGGTTATAGCAAGCTTATCTATTTCTTAATAGAAAGTACTATTACGATAGGCACCTTTGAGTTGGTGCTGCTTTCTCTCACTGAGAGTTGTATGTGTAATTTTGTATAAAGATATACTTTTTGCTAAGTTCCACGGAAAATGCCTTCTTAGAGTAAATACTTTGTAGGTGTATCCAAAAAGAACGTAACTCGGCATGTTTGTTTTCAGCAGAGGGTGTTCAAAAAGGGAAACGTATGACCACAACACTTTTGGACTATGCCTTGAAATATTTACAGTGAAAGCTAGTGTATTGAATAGATCGATTAAATAACATTCAGCATAGCATTGGTCTCTAATTTTCATGTGTATCGAGAATATTTACAAAAATATTTACGTTATCTTCAACTAATGATAATAGAGTAATAGCGAGCGCTAGAATACATCGTTCTCTGTTCCTTTATGTTCATGGTATTGCACAAAGCCTCTTCTACGTTTCTGGGTTCCAATGTCTTCCCAGAATGTTTCTCGTTGTAGAAGCCCCGCACTGAAATAAGAATAGCTCCTGAAGTAGATACTGTTGGCAAACTCGGCAGCGACCTTAAGAGCGAATATACTTGCCGGTCTTGATTCTCGGCTTTCATTTCAGTAAAACCCATTCATGTGGGACTGGCCCAACAAAATTTGAGTGGATTGATTTTACCGCAAATTGTTATCGATATATCGATTTCCAAGAAAAGGTGGTTTTTCGTACCATCAGGGGCAGGTGGTTACGAAGTGCTCCGAAAACCAAGCATGTGTCTTTCGCAAGTTTCACGTCCGGTCTACGGCTTTCAATATGGCCGACAAACTGTCAGTACACATCTGTCTATCGACGCGCGTCACCTGTTCTTGCTCAGGATGATCATAACTTGCCACAGGAAACGCCTGAGGTGAAAATGGCATTTATATACTTGATATCTGGACATTGCAAGAAACATCTAGCAGATGTGTTTGCGCTCATTTTCGATCGTAATGTGCACTAGGCCTGAATTAGGCTCTTGGTGCAGATGGACTTTATTATCGCCGAGCTCGTCGATACGTTTCGAAGAAACTATCTGGCAGTTGGGCATTCAGCGTTTCCGGCAAGAAGAAAACCAGCATGGTCGCGCATAACGATCCCACCCCGATGATACCAAAACACCATTTCTGGTTGTCTTCAGACAGGAGCGCCTGCAGGCAAACAATAGGTTCAATAGCGCTACCTAAAATTACTTTTGATTAGCTTCATTTACGTTATCCGTTTCCTGGTTACACAAAAATTGTTTACAATTTATCGAGGTATTTTCAGGCAATACACTATTCTAATTGGAACTGTGTCTCGAGTAAACGATGAACAAACTGTAAGAAAATAAACGTAAACATTTTCTATTTAGAGATTTCAGGCGTAGCAACACGATCTATAGGGAAAACCTGTAAAAGTAATTGAAGGTAGGGTCCGTACTGCTATAACAGTGTCTCTAATTCTGTCTAACTTTAAATTCCCTGTCATCAGGAGGACAGCATGGGTCAAACGAAAAAACCTGCATAATGATTTTCAGTAATATTATGGGCATCAGGGGAACACGTACGAGATCGCGGATGTACGGCGCGAATATGCCTCCAATACGGCCAACTGCAAAGGCCAGCGCGAATCCAAGGGATCGGATATTCGTTGGCATCAGCTCCAGTGTGTAGACCCATTTGATGGAAGTCGCCATCGTCAGAAAAAAGCGAGTTAGTGCACTCACTGAAAGCGAATACGTTGGTCCCTCTGCAACGAAACGAAAGAAAGACCCATGTTTCACTTTTGACCCGCACTAGCAGTTGAATAAACCGACACCCCTTATATTGGAACGTAAACTAATAAGGACCAGAATGTATCGTCAAGTATGCTCTTTAGTTAACCAGACTTATCGATAGCTTCGTCGAATCAACTGCTAGGCTTGCAAGGTGGTCAAATGGGCAAATCTACAGATGTAATTAAGCAGGGACGTGTGATGCTGTGACTTGTAGTGAAGTCAGTTCATTCCACTCGAAGGTTTATTGCGGGAGTCGGAGATATTACGTTGACTCAAAGGCACGAAAAATTTTGGTTCGTTGACCCTATATCGATCTGGCAAAGCGATAAGGTACTCACTCATGGGCAGGGCTGCCGCTACAATGGCGCAGGCGGAGCCTATAGCAAGAGACCCCGCCATGGACGAGCGGCGATTGAAGAATCGAATGCAGACCATTCCAACCAAACCTGCAGGTATTTCTGCGGCAGCATTGATCGCAAAGGCCAAATTCCCGTTCGTATCTGAAATATAGCATCGGAATGCACAAAATGAGACCGCTGAGACAACTCATCGCTGAGTTCCAACGGACGACAGCAACTTGAAAGCTTGTTAAAAAGGCTTGTCGTATTTCGCAGCAATAATATCAGTGCTTTGATATACGAGACTTGCTAACCCTACCACTCTTCATCAAGGAAAATGTTAGGTTTGATTTAGGACTAAGGATTTACAAGGCAGTAAAAATATGGTTGAGACAGCCAGTTGCGGATAGAATATTGGTTTATCGATTCTAAAAGCTGAGCCCAATCCCAGCCAAACCAAACGATTTTTCCAGCGAAGAACAGCGTTCCTGTTCGAAATATGGAAGCTAATTCGACAAAACGTCGCTAAAAGTCACTAGATAGTGAAGAAAGGGGAGTATTAGCTGATCAAGAATGGGAATTCGGAAGATCGCTATGGGAAGATTTATCTAAGTGTTTTATTCGCCCTGTACATGTAAGCTAATAATTGTTACACGGAACTACACGACTGCTTAGCTAGTATATTCTTTATCCTTACCTTTAATATGAGACGACAGAAATATCTCAGCGTAATAGATGCCATTTTCAATGAACCAATAGAGCAGAATTAGTAGAAGCTGTACCCGCAGACGGCCGTGACTCAAAAGACGAAATATTCCCTCTGCCTCTTTGTTCTATGAAAGGAATAAACGTATTTTGTTAGCTTTCTATGTATGTATAGAGTTTAAATATTGTTTCATATTTAAAGAGTATGCCCAAATTAACTGGCCTCGTCATAGCATTGGCGAACTGATTAGCGATAGCATTGGTAACTCTTCCATACTAGAAAATAGTAGGTTCGACAGCTTGAAAAAGGTCCGGGAAAGAAAGCATAGATTGGATAGGATTTCACTAGAGACTTAAAAATAAATATGGGGTGTAATGCTCACATGAGTTTGCTCAACGAGGTTGGACATGAGGTAGCTAAAATTCTGAACGGTTCTTCGGTTCGTGGTAAATATTGAGTTCAGCACTTCGCGAGCTTCAAGCGTCCGCTTCTGGTTTACAAGCCAACGCGGAGATTCCTCGACAACACTCCACAGAGCAACAAAATTGCATTCAGATCAGAAGAAACGTAGTATTCGGAATTAGAGTTTAATGTGGCCCGGTAGACTGTACCGATGTAAATTATCTTATAAGGGCGTATGGTAATTGACCTAGTCGTAAATGTATCTATGAAATGATTGCTACAGGGGCTATATTCCTTACGACAGCATTAAAATGTAAGGCATCCAACCCGTAGATGAAATAAGATATGACAGTATCATTTCAGCTGCGACTTGCTTACCGCTTCAGGTGCTTCTACCAAGGAAAGCGTGCCAGTCCTGTTGACATTAAATTTTTTATGTTTACATCAACTGCGCGTAAGTGCCATATAAAGCATATAATTTAAAAAATCATTTCTCAAAGTTTAATAATGCGTATATGAATTCAAAAATTTGTCGCGTACTCACAGCAGTGGTGGAAGGATGCAGAGGGCGCATAGGCCCGTGACGAGTTGAAACAGACGCCAAGAATTGAGCGCCATAGCGACGTACGGAATGGGCACAGTGCATACAGCAAAGCCCACTGTAAAACCCACGTTGAAGAGGTAACGGTCGCGGGGTAGAAGGAGTTCCATGACTTATGAACAAAAAATTGGAGAACGCAGCATCCAACAAATGCTATTATCGTCATGTTAAGCCCGTTATGCTGTGCTATGGCCACTAAAGAGTAGGCTAAGTCCCAATTTCTCATTGCCAATAGATTGTTAGGGCCGAAATCGCTTAAATCGCAGAAGAGGCGTGTGACGTGGGGCGACTTCTAAATAATACACGTCTAAAAATACACGAATTGTCAAAGGAATTTGATAATATTCTTGAATGACCGACCATTTACTAATTAAATCTGATATTTTCGAGGCATCAACTAGGGTTATAGGTACGAGACCATATGAGACAAGTGGAACTAAATTCTTCTATGAAGCCTATCCAATTCTACCAAACCTTAGAACTCCATCTCTTGATCAATTCCTTCGTCATTAGTCGACACAAAACTCTTTATAAGAATCTTAAATTTTTCTACCTAACATAAACAGTTCAACTCGCGTAAGGTGTTAGAAAGGCGCCGAGAAATTCAGAACTCGATGTGGTGCATCGTAAAATCACGCTGGGGCGAATCTTCCCAGCAATGCTCTCATTACGGGTGATGTTTCAAAAAGACGACTTTTTCGACGACGAGTATGTCATTGTCTTGTCCTACCTCTTTTTGCCAATCCGGCAACACAGATAACGCGCTGCTACACATTTGGCTAATGTAGAGGTTCAACATGCGACCGTTTCATGGGACAACTTACAGAGAGCCGCGCTCGTAATTTGTATCCCCGCCACGGATGCCGCTTGTAAAAAGCGGAGTGTGTTGAACACCCACCAGGTACGCCATACGGCTGAACTCATCGCGAACCCTGCAAAAGCCACCGTGCTAACCAGCAGACTTCGTCGTCGGCCCTGCCTGAAATGTAGCCACAATAATACGAAAGGCCGCTAGAACTGGCGCTGGCTTCATGAAGTAGTGGAGGATGTTCATGTACAAAATACAATAGTACGCTTTCTTGACACGGTAAAATCTGACTGCCATGCCCCTGACCTTGAGTAGAAAAGGTACAATTGTACTTATATATTATAGCACGTTCGGATCTTGGTTAGTGTTCTACTCTCTAATGTATCGCATTGGTGGCGGAACCACGCTGGAACGTTGGTAAATGTATCCGTTCACTTGTTTTCCTTTAGAAGGTATTTTTATGGAATAATGAAATGATCACTACGGCATACTTTCAAAGAGCGTTTAGATGTTACAAATTTTTATTCATTTTTAAACAGCCTGACCGACTTGAATGTTATAGAACGGATTTTATTTTTACGAAGAAGTTGCAACAGCTTAATGACAGAACGCCCACAGCCTCTACTTAACGCTGCTGGTTTATTGACACGACTCGCACGTATAACATGCATGCCTGGCAATAGACATCTATGTCAGAAAAAGAACAAACAGTCATCTAAGAGTATGTTCTAGTCATAATTTATATATATATATATACACTTTAGACGCCTGAAGAAGAATAAAGTTTTTATTGTGCCATAGTTACCAATCGGAGACGAGGCCAAAAGCGATCGCTCCAACAAATGATCCACCAAAGACGATGCTTTGCATCGCTGATCCCATCCAATGCCGGTCGCAGACCAATCCCCACTGAAAACAATGTATGATGTTGATGTTATGTTTTCAAGGAATTTATCACAGCCTTTTCCACACCATGTATACATTCTGCTAGTGTGTTACCCATCTAAAGCTAGGTAAGTTAGTTTGCGTAAAACTATCATTTTGCAATATTTAGGACAATGATTTTGTATTTTGTTTCGCTAAAAACAATTTTTACACGGTACGTGGTTACCAGCTTTGAAAAAATATATCTAGTCGTATTATTTTGAGCATAGTTAGCTTGTCTTTGATATGGTACACATTATTCTACGAAAAAGACTTGCTAAGCAAAGCCGCACTCTGAATAGGACGCTGTAACAAAGTACTGTTCTCAATGAAAAAAAAGTATTAACCATCTGTTTACAATTTATAAGACCATGTAAGACGTTTGCAGTCGGATTGTTTTATTATTATGGCTTTTCAGCACGACTGCTTCGCATTTAACAGCTTTGTTGCCAAAATATTATAGTGTGCCAAAATATCCTACTGAATTGAGGATCAAATGGTGACTTGAGCTCAGAAATGTTAAAATACGCTGCCTCAATCGTGATGTAAACAGTTCAGAACTTCATCAACAGATCCTCTCTTTTAAAAATATAAGCAGGGGTCTTTCCTCCATTACTACTTGACAAAGAGAGAAGGAGATTTTTAAACTTGAGAAAATTCGAACTAACTTAATTTCCAAATAGTTTACGCATTTATGGTTCAACAGTTATTAGTCAAGTTATCAACGGGCTCTCTAACGTTAAATGGGAAAATACAAAGATGGTGATGACGGAACACGTTGTTTTGTGCAACTATTCTTACTAAACTCCCCTCGAAAAACGCAGGCCTATAACAAGAAACCTTTTTTCAGCTGCTAGATGACAAAAATTGATTTTTTGAAGGAGTAACGGACTTGTTACCCTAAACGAGGTTTAATCTTGCCGGTCTGGTTTTTACATGTGGTCAATAACCAAAACTAAGTGAAGTGTTACATACTGGCCCACTAGAAATATGCAAGAAAAATGAATGACATAAACACGAATAAAAATGGAATACGTTTTAGCACCGATTTTAAAGTGTGAAATTAAACAATAGAACGGCTGCTATTGAAGGTATATACTATAGATTAACCCGATGCCAACACAAGTAAAAAAGACTGGCTAGTGTAATTTAGGATTTAACATAAATCACTCTCTTCATCTTTTTTTGCTTCACAAAGGAGATGAATATCTAGCAAATAAAAGGCCACAACACACTTCGACATATTGCGTTACGTAATCATATCTAAGTGGCATAGTGAAACCGAGTTAAGACTTGTTTTGGAAATGCATGGAAATATAGACAATACCGTGCTCCCTGCAAAGGTTGAGTGCTTACTTCTATCGGTTGCTTAGTTGATCGTAGATTCTGTTTTCTGCTTGATCGACTACAAGTGTGCACCTACTAGTCAATAACAGACGCTACATTACGCCTGAACCCCAGGCAGCCCCGCAAACAACACCTAAGTGCTGCTAAATCCGCGAAGCCGAGGAGCCAATAGAGGCTTCTTATCGACCCTGGTTGAGACCCAAAATTACCAAAGCTCAATCCATTTTGTGAAATATACAGTTGAAAAATTTTCCTATTTGTGACATAGTAGCTTAAACTAAGACATCTCTCAGATGCGCTGTGTAGTCGGCTTTCTAATGTAAGCGAAAGACGTCGAGACGCCTTGGTTCAACGGTACTACATGACACAAGTGTCCACTTGAGCACTTTTCCGTCCAGCCCGACTAAATTGTGTGCGATGATCGTCGTTTTAACGCAGCCTGATTTGGATCTTTCTCACTTGCTGGTCTGCCCATGACGGCGTGTAATGAAGAGCTAGCTTTCATGGTAACGTTCGCAGCCAATGTCTCAATTGTTCAGGCTGAATCGCATAACAATACAGTTATTATATGTAAAAAAAAATTCTACTCAAGTGGGAATATTCGTAAATATGTTGAATGCCCAATTTTTACTCTGTTGCATGATTGTACTGTACAGTCCATCCAAATATTATTTAAATTTTTCCGCTTATTTCTATGTTATACTAAAACGTATCAAATCGTATTATATTCTCCGAAAATTCTTACAACATTTTATTATGTTTTTATGAATTTTTTAACTTTTAGCGCGACTTTTCGGTCAATTCTGTATATTCAGATAGAGAATTATGAAACACACGAGAGCGCGAATAAGAAGGAGGTTTGCATAATGTGCAGCTTACAACACAATCGCCTGCCCGTGCGTTCTTTAGACACTGATTTCAGAATAACGTCTACTTGCAATGTTAAACCACCAGGCAGCAGGTAGCTACCGTTAAAGAAATGTGCCTTTTATCCCTATCAAGAACTGGAGTGCATATGACATTGTTTGAGCGACATCTTCACATCGCGTGTTAACCGAGCAGTATTCGGAAGCAACAAGAACATATTATGGGGTCCTCTATTGAGCTTCTGCTAAACAACCGCGTAACATCATCGAAACTACCCCCTGATTGACACCTCACTTATGGACAAATGGGGCGATGCCTAACTTCATTTCTATTCTAGCTAAAACTCTCATTTTGATAAAGTGACTCACACGATGTTTCAAGAAGAACCCGTTTTCATTTGGAAAAACTTGGATAGGATCTGATAGCGAGAGCCACCGGAAACAAAAATATGCAGACAGGTTAGGAACAAACGGGTTCATAATGAATTCCCGTAACGTGCTTCAGTTATTGAACCTCAATTTCCACTGTCGAGTTTCTACCCGTTTTGAGTTAAATGGAATCACAAACGTCTGCAGGCTTTGGCACGCACCGGCCTTTTCAGAAGCACGACAGGGCACGCCCATTTTGTAATAACTCTGCACGTCAATTAGCATTACAATAGCGGTATAGGCAGGATACCGGTGTATCAATTTAAAAGTTTTGGCTCAAACCCCATTTGAATTGAAAAACTTATCACGTTTGAAGTTAGAGTTTTTTTATTTTTTCATTTTTAATTTAGAATGCCAATATCTAAAAAATAATAATAATAATAATTGTTATTATTTTTATTACACAAAAAACGGATTAATCATATACTTCCATATAAGTCCATGTAATCAAATACAAATTACAAGCTGTAATCGTTAGGAGAAAGAATAATCAAACAGTCCAAATTGGACTCAATCAACATTCAGTCAAAACATAGCCAACCTAGCAATTTAAATAAGTTGTGAACCGTGGGCTACACCAAAAAATGTATGTAGAAGTAATATATGCATTCTCTATAAAGCCAATGGGAGACCAACAAATCGCATTTTTTACTCAAAATAGCAGTATGCGACAATAATAATAATATAATAATAATAAATATTATTATTATTATTATGGTATAAGATATGAGAAAGAACAGATGAGGCATGGATGTATTAGGTCCATGTATACCTACGTCCGCCTGGTAGCTTATTGTTAAACTTTAAATTCTAATATCCGACGAAATACATACCTCGGGGACAACAGACCATCCGTAAGCAGTGTCAGGCTTATCGAAGGCGAACCTATCGCATTTTGTTGCACCGGAGATGTTCACCAGAATTGAGTGGTCTCCATTTCGAAGGATAGGGAACTTAGAGCAGTTGCTCTGCAACAGCTTTGCTAGAGATTTGTTCTGCGAACAGAAAACGACGGCAACAATAACAGTACATGCAGGTGCATGTATAAATTAGTCTAAAGCGCCGACAGATAGACCAACGATGCTTGTTTATTTATTTTTGTTGCTTTACCTAGGAAAGGCCGAGTTTGCTCTAAAAATCAGAGCGTGATGTTAGGAGCGGTATTCTATAGAATTAAGACAAAACGAAAAGGATGAATGCATAAAAGTCGCCAACTTAATAGAAAATTTGCCGAGCATTTCTGACAAAGGATGTTCTCTTGACAAGACCTGTAATGACTAAGATATACAAATCGCGGCACTGATACGCGGCTAGCCGAGTTTCTCTTCTAAATGACAAACCTCGTCTGTTCCGACTTGTATAAATTAGGAGAAGAAACTGCTGCTGACACCTGCTCAGTCTTTCTTTTGTCGTTTTTAGAATTCCGTCTTATTTAGACCGTAATGGTCGATAATCCACTAAGCCTTTGCAGTCGAGATGCTTTATGAGGGTTGGTCACGCTAAATAGCATGGCGGTATTTATGCCCGTCGACCTCCGCAAACGCAGAAAGAATCTTATTGTAAAAACAAATGTTAGCTACGTGGGCGGCAACAGGGTCCGGATTGGTCAAGGATTGCCTTCTCCGAGAGCTATGCCGACCCGTGGCTTTTCTCGTATTCTGCTCTATACGCCCTTCATTCAGCAACTTTGCCAGAAGACTCGTCCTATCACATACAGAACCACCATTCAACATGTTTACGTCGTGTGAACGTTCTCCGCAAACTCGGTGGGTCTGCTCTTAGCGAAATACCTAAACAGATAGCATTGGTCTACCTAAACAGTATACCAGCTCCACTACGACGTTTCAGTTGCACAATTTCTTTTTATTAAAGATGCCGTTGCTTGAAAAATATTTCTTATATCAGGGACGCATTCAATGTTCAATTGCATTTGAAAACGTGTTCAGAACACGGAACGACTCCTGTTTCGCATAACTGTCGTTCTAATTTATTGCTTATCATCGGATTTGCGCACATTAGGCGATATGGTGGTGACCAATATACAGGAAACTTGGTCACAAGCTGGCAAGTGGCCATAGACTTCCGTTGGACGCGTGGGGTACCTATTTATTATTTACCTGATCAATGATTCTCCAGGTGTTTTCTTCGTATCGACATCTGAAGTCGACGTCGCCCGAGATAAAGTCAATTCCTGTTAAAGTCCACGCCGACGGCAGGGCCCGAAGCACTGTGATAAACAGTACGATAAGGTGATACAGCCCAAATGAGCCAATCACGTCGCTGACGTCTAGCTGCATTTCGCTAGGCTCCTCAGGAGAATTCACGCGTAGGGATTACGACTTGACCATCGATAGCAGTCGCAAGCTATGGCACATAGAACTGCTACGTTTTGGACACTTGGTAAGTCCTAAATTCGAAGTTATTGGCCTACCTTGCGCATTCTGTCTACGTGTGAATTACGGCTGGCTGCTGTTGATTGTATAGCTGGACCAGGGTTCGGCATTGAATGTGTGGCCATCTCGGAAAGATGCTCTTCTTTCTCATTACTCGAAATTGTAGAGGAATGATGTACCAGGCCCTAAGCAGGTGACAGGAGGGTCATCGCGCTTGGAGAGTTAAAAGTATATGTGAATTCAGGTAAGCCTTTTGACAGATCGGTTGCATACTGAACATATTATTTATTTTCTTAGAATTGACCATTAGCCAACATGTGACGTCCACGGTAGCACTTTTTGCACCACTTCGTAAGACGAACCCCATTAATGTAAATGTGCAACGGCGCAGATCGAACCCGTGCATCTACATGTCTCCTCCCGTCGCAAAACGCACACGAATGCATCAAGCCATCAAACTCGACTGTATACTAAATACCGCTTCGATTAACGCCGCATCAAACCCACTGTAACCGACCGTTTGAAAATAAAACTGTCAAGTTTTTAACGCGTAGACAACTAAACATGTAAATACCTTTATTAGCACTGTTTGTTCAGCATGATTGTGTCAACGCATGCATTAGTATACAAATATAATTGTTTGCACGTATGTCTTTACGTATTCGTCTGTTTCGTATGTCGCAAACATTATATATATAGTATTGTCGATCTAAAGGATAATTCATCACACTTGTTAAATGACGAGGGTTGAAGTTACTCGAACCGATAAATTGCTTTCATGCAATTCTCAGACATAGTCAAAGTGGCTAAAAGTCTAAATTACTTTGCGGTAAGAAATGCAATTGCGCAATTAAGACTTTTATTGATTTCCAGCAAATGATTTTGAAACATGTTATTTAAAAATGATTAACTTCACGTTGCATCATGCAAGTGTACTATTAGGAATTTCCAACAACACAAATCATGTCTAAAACCCAACGCGTATTGTAATTTTCTCACTACGACAGAACAGTTTGACAAAACGTTAAACATTACCATTATCTAGCTATTAACACTTGGATTTAGGGAGAAGTCTATGGAGGTGTGGTTCTCTTCAAGAGTACTAACCTATTAAAGGTGAGACAGATCCTCGTTACAACATCCTTATGTAACCCTTGAGAGTAATTAATCTTTTGTGATAATCTAACTGCCTTTGGCTAACAAGCCCCTACGAAGAAGATACATTAGACAGTTATGTAATCCCTAATGTTTCTAGCAAATTGACTTAGTTTATAGGATTAAGCGTTTGTAGGAAATTTCTGTCAAGTAGTTTATCGCGGCGATTTATAGCAAACATATTTCTAAGCGCCTTCGGTTATGATAACATGGCACGTGTAGGCACGCATTCAGATGTTCACTGAGATGCACCCGTCCACTTCAAGTGAAACGCAAATTAAAAAACAGCCCAAATAAGAGTAGCGACAGCATACCAAGATCACTGAGGAAAAACATTATGCTCCACTTCTCCGCGTATAACAGAGATGGGTATCTACATGCTGTACGAGCGATACAGGAAACACACGAATTACTGACAATCGAGCTGTGAATAATGCGGCTGCCACCACTTTTAACCACCACTACTACTGTGTAAGAGACGGAGTAACCGAAAGGGTTTGTCAGCGCGTCTTTTTATTAGAACTGCTTGATTCTACGGCTAAAGCGATCTAGTGTTCAATTTCCATCAAATATCATATCGTTAAGTACCGCCAATGGTGCCAAATTTAGTGTACTATTATAGTTACACAGCTCGTGCGGTCCAAAGGTTTATCATACGTCGTTTACGTTGTCATTACGGTCACTTACCAAATGGAATAACTGAGACACCTACTCTACAAGCCTTCGCCAAGATTATTATTATCATTACTTCTAATGTCGAAGGGCAGAGAATCACCTAGAAAAGTACACCACGCCACGACCCTGTTGTCACTATTTGACAGGTTATATTTGCACTCATGCAATTGTACACAAACTTTTGTGTACACGCGCATTTCCCCGCGAATCGTCTAGTAGTGTATAAAGATTAGAGGCTAAGCACGGTTTTGTTTGCCTATCCGTCGGTTAGGAGAGAACTCGGCTAGGGCCTTTTAGCGATGGCTTGAGCAAACCCGCCAAGTAGAAGCAACAAGGAGAGTGCTACAGGAAGGAATAATTATCAACTGTCGGTTCGTGTACAGCCAATTGGACGTTCCTGACTGACACTAGGTCGTTATCGACTCTATACTCTGGTATCATTAATGGCGAGATTTTAGACATTACAGTAACATTTACAAAAAGATGGAACCCCTGACATGGCGTACCTCGTGACGGGTGTGCACATTCAGGTGGTTCCAGTTCCGCACATCCAGTTCCGTTCAGCCCGGCGTCGTTTTTACCGCCGTCTATCCCTATGTACAAACTGACCCATACCTTTACGTCCGCCGCCTCAATAGCGTACAAACGCGCGCGCACACTAAGCAACGTGACTAAGCACTAAGCACACTAAGCAACGTCTTCAGCACATGACTATCGTACACACACACACACACTCCAGCATGAGAAGTTCGGCCTCTCGTTTCAAGCTAGCGCGATAATTAGTTTCCAGTTGTCATCGCCGTAACCAGCTCCTCTCCGGTGAGGCCGTGCGCAAGGGCTTTGCGCCGGCCGCAAACAGTCAGCCTGATTGCGCGGCTCGTTGCTCGTGCACGTGCTATCGATATATGGAGCTGTATAGTTTGCTCCCGGACGAGAATCTGGCCGTTCCATCAACGTGGAGTAACTCCCCTCCGCGGCGAACGTCCTACCACGTCGCGCTCAAAAGGAGGATGCAGTTTTGACGGACTCACAATGTGCTCGTTCCGGCTAGTCGCCTTCTCGCGATACGTCAAATTCAGTTCAATGCTGTCGAGCTAACGTACGACGCACACACACACTCACACACACACACACACACGCACTCTATCCTCCTTCCTTGATTGCCACTCGGCTAGCTACCAACTGTCGATTATGTCATTTTGTAACTAACACACGAAAATGCTCCGAGTAGTCGCTTTGAGCCAATGAGGTTGAAAAATGGCCGATGCGGCGTTGCCACTTTGGACTGGTGATTCCGGTTTGGTTTTAATCCTGCTCATTAGCGACGTGTCGTCGGTCAACAGAACGGTTCGGCGTTTTTCCAATCACACGTGGCGATGAGTCAGGTTCTCGCACGTTCTTCTTGACACGTCTGCCTGCTCCGGATGCTATCACGTTAGTGAGTCGCCGACTAGTGAGATATTTCCAGTTGTGCGATAACGCATGGTCTACGAGGAGGTGCTCACAGATCGAGCTGCTCGCTGAGCCGGCCGTATGGCGGCAAAACTGCTGGAGAAGGCGTCACGCCTTGCCACCGGACGACGGCGTGACCCGTGACAGCCAGCCTGGCTATTGTAGTGAATGATGGTGCCACGCCGGTTAAGTTGCAGTCGCGACCGCACTGTTGGCGTTTTCCAGTTCAGCAGCCCCCTTGTGGCGCAACTCTGCTACGGTAGCGTTGTCTGTCTGCGCTAAACGTCGCCCTAAGTCGAGTTGTTCGTGGTGCTTCGATAAATTTCGTGACATACAACCGCGGCTACTCCTGTGTCCGACAGGATTCAGGACGCGAGATCGTTCGGTGGACATTGAACATCGGACATGGATATGCCCATAGATACGAGAAACGAAAACGACTAGTTACTGTACCTAGCAACTGTGAAGGTAGTCTCGGTGTTCCTTTGCTCCATAAGAGACTGTAAATTTCTGAATTTGGATTTCAATTTCTGTGTTAGAGTACGCGAGTCGGGACAAGACATTACCATCTTCGCGAATTAAGCAGAAAAAGAAAATATTTTTTAGAAACGTCAAAAACACTGTTATGATGATCGCTGGAATATTTTCAGAACGCTTTCAAAATGAACACAACATGCATTCATTCTTTCCGCGAGGTTATTTGGGGCATTTGGACACCTTCCCGAGCCAACATCAGTAAGATCCTAATTAAGTCCACTAACGATTTGATAATAAAGGCTCAGCAGACCTGATCGGAAGAGTCAGTTTTCTTAATTGAGATAACCGCACACATTAGGACGACTAAGCAAAACAAATTAAATTTGCGTGGCTAAACCGCAAGTCAATATTGTGTCTATCCTGCTTGACTATCCGGAATTCCGATGACCAGCGACGGCGCATCCTATCGACTTGTATCAGACTAACGACTGCGTTTCCGCATACTCGCATTAGGGGCATGGCGCTCAAATTAACACAGCCACTTTTCGTGAAAGGCAACGCACCATAAAAGATTATGTTTAAAAACAAGCACCTGGACAACAACGAATTGGTCTAAAAATAATCTAAATATCAGGATATTATAACTGTTAGATAATATTGCTGGACTCTCCCGGTATATTTTCCCGTTGTTATGAGGGTTAATGGTTCACTTAGCATTTGGCTTGTTTGTCAGGAAGCAATCCTCAAAGGAGAAATGATCCTTTTTTGAGCTGTCGCGTCGTTTTGCCCTATAGTCAAGGGTCGCACAATCATCTAGGGCAGAAGACGCAGGTTGCGTACTGACGTCCTTAGCGGTTTCGGCCACAGGATCACTCAATCGGTGATGCAGCGCAAAGTGCAGTGTTTCGATATAGAAGTGTTGTACAAAGTTCTTTTTATATATTCCCTGATCAAAGTTTAATACGGGACGTTACTTCATGTTAGGGGGACGCAAGGGGGGTGATTTGTTTACATTGTCGCTTAAGTTTAGCCAGCAGCAACGAGCGCGGGTATATGCGCATCTTCGCATATGTGACTAGGCCATGAGCTGTTAGCAAGTTCCTGCGTGAATAAATTGCTTTCAAGTTATGCCAAACTGATCGATTTCGTCTCGAAGATTCGAAAGAGAAGCTAATATACTAACACGTCAGAAATATACCCTATATACTGATTGACTTCTGTTTACCTAACGGACTTATAATAGGATTATAATATTCATGTAGAGTTAATATTATGTTATAAATTTAATGTTAAGCGAACCTCCATATACATTGCACTTGAATTTATGCAACTTTCAAGGTCAGCGTTTGACACGCAATATATAGAGAAAGGCGGAATTGTGTTTTTTGTGACTGTGCTTCATTTCATAGTGATCTCAATATATTTATTTGCTGTGTTAGCTGCCGTGTAATTACCCAGATAATAACAACGAGCTTAGGTTAAACCTCTTATGGCTTCTCAATGTAAATGGACTATCTTTGACGATTCAACACTTCGACACATGCTGAGCAGATGACTTCTTAACTGAGTGCAGCAAATGTGGAGGAATAGATTATAAATCGTTGTTCGATGAGAGCCAATGTTTACCTCTCTTTTGTCCATGTGAAGATCCCCAGAAACTGCTGCAACATCTCGCCAGGAACTACTGTATCCACTTTATGCTTAGGGGGCTATGATAGTTAATCCCAGCACTGGTGGCACAACAGAGAGACAGACACCCGAAACGTTGTGTCACGCGCGCGCTTGTCTCATGCACACCACAATTCACTGCAAATCGGCCTAATTCTTGGTCTTAAACACAACGGCGGCAATCTGTTCCTACGACATATATTGGACATTGCTTCGGCGTGCGGTGAACGTCACAATCCACTCAAGCCGATGTCTACAACTCGACTGGGTTTCCGGCGACATATTTGTGTGTATCTATCTGTAGGCGCTTTATTTGTAAAGCAAACGCTGTCAAATGGTCACAGGACTCCCAATACGGCAACAGCACAAAGAGCATGTTTACCTAGCTGAAAAGCGCTTATTTCGCTGCCGGCGCCGCGACCTATCTGGCGAGCAGATATCGAGACCTCCTCCTATCTCTAATAGAGAGCGTTTTATGGACGAACTACATACGCCGCTATCAAGACAAAATCGTGCGAGTGCTTTTGGCGCCAGCCTGCATGCGGCCTAATGGGCCGACGTTCAGCAAATGATTTCGTTCTATCGCTAAGTGCGACCACACCGGGTGTGTCTTGTTCATAGGGAGAGGTGGCGGTAGCCGGCAAAGACGTCCATATTCTCTCGCCAAACATCCAACTATGACTAACTCCCCTGCGGGTCGCTCACTGCCGCAGCGACTCAAGGATCCTGTGAGCTGGCAACACAAAATGTCAGCTAGACTGTATCGTAGATTTAAGGCTAGCATGTACAGATCAGGACAACCTCGACTAAATATCCTGCTCTTGGATACACCTCTTTCTATCTCTCGCTTTGTCTCATATATTCTCTTTGTCACCGTCATTTATCTCTCTGTCCCTCACTCTTTTTGCTTGAACTTCCTTCCGACACAGAACGAACAGGACGTCAATAGTTGGAATGTTGTTTAGTTCGAGAGTGTGGAAAGCTGCGGACCAAAGTGAGCCTTCGACGGCGATCGCGCGCCGCCTGGTTGGTTCAAGCTTCTCGGCCAGTTCGGCGCCTCTCTCTCTCCCCCTCGCAGCACAGAAACTGCCAGTGACGGCCCGGCACCGCAGCGGAAAATAATCGACAATGAAGAGGGCCTTTGCGACAGAAAATGACTAACGAACACCTCAGGCACTGAACCATGAACGTTAACGTTATCCTATTTGAGTAAATTATGCTGAAAACGAAGAACAACGAAGAACGGACGAGAGTTCTGCGCGTGAGCCAGTCAGTCGACGCGATTATTAGTGAAGAGAAATACGTTAGCTCAGTCATTTATTGCGTGCGAAAAAAAGGAGATTATTTCTGTCGAACAAAGTGTGAATACAATTATCACCTCGGCTGGCACGTAGCCTGTATTCGAACGGGCATCCTTTCAAGCTCCCGGCGTTAAATTACCTAGAACTTAGGAAAGAGTCGGCTGAATTCTGAACGCAAGCGATGATTGGCTGTTCAATCAAACATGATACGATTTTACAGTGATAAATCTTTGGTTTGTTTAACAATATAACCTCTTACTTTTTAGGGAACGGTTGAGTAGGCCGTAACGTTGTATTTGCTGGACTAGTAGCCGTCGAAATGTCCATGCGGATATTTCGTAGTTCTTTGTATGTAAAAAACATACACAGCCAAACATAGCCATTCATTTGTATTTGACGATGATATGAAATTTCTGGGCGAAGCCAAACAGTCACCAACGAGCCAAAGTACCCTTACTTATACAACGAAATAAGTTTCACAAGTCGAAGCTATGGATATGTATGAGTACCGTCTCTTAGCAGTTCTTTGTGGAACAATAAATAAAGCGATTTTTAGCACAAGATGAAGTCATAAAAATGGGATAATAAGTCACCGGTTGATGAAAGATGTTTTTGATCGAACACTTCGAACGTTGTTTTCGATGCGAATATTTTTAGCATGTTTCCGTTATGTTTTAGGGCAACAATAATGTGGCAACGACTTCATAGAGATCATTATTATTATTTTATTATTACTTTTATTATTACTATTAATTGCCGTTCAATTCGGAAGTTCGATGGAAAAAATTAGCTCGACTTACGTGAATCGTGTGCCATTATTTCTAACCGATATCTTACCTGCAGGCCGTGTAGGTCAGTAAAACTAGGAACTTCCAGTTGAAATTGTTGTTGTTGTTGTTGTTGTTGTTGTTGTTGTTGTTCTGTTGTTGTTGATTGTGAATGACATTTACTAGAAGAATCGTGCCAATTCACCCTGAGCGGGAGATAGTGGACCTTGAATGCGTAAAAGGCGCTAAAGTTGGTGACCTTTTCTAGTGTGAATCCCGCGGTTTCTACCACGAAAAACGGAAAGAACTCCAATGAATTTCGTTATATAATTCTTAATATAATCCTATTCGAGAACAAGCGGGCGAATAAAAAAGAAAAATCTCAGAGCAAATCCTGTACTAATTTAGGTATTGGCTTGCTCTAAGAAATTAATCAGATCAGTGAAAAGTAAATAGGGACCTGGCTCTAGTGGACCAGGCCAGTATATTCGACAAGGGCGCGGAGGATCTTAAACTCAATCTAAACTCACCCTAGGCAACGCCACCTTAATCTGCTATGCCGACGGAACGCTGCGTGAACAGACGTTTCGATAAACACCATCACAGCCGCCGCCGCCGCCGCCGCCACCGCTAACATCGCCACTACCAACAGAATTCACGAAAGACGAGTCGAGCTTGTATAGCTCGCGCCAGACGATGCCAGCACCAATACACGGTAATGCGTCAGTTCGGCCCTTTTGGAAAATCGTCGAACCAGACCGCGCGCCACCAATATGTCATAAAGCAGTGTTGTTATCGTTTCATTAACACGGGACGACTTCTAAGCTTTGTTCCTATCTCGTCTTCGCGCTCTGGCTGATCCACTGGGTCAAACGGCTAAAGCGCGTATACATTGACTAGGTGCTTGCATAGCTTCTGGGTAAAAACACGACAGCACTCATAGCACAAGTTAGAGGTCTTCAACCATTACGTCCTTCTTGATAATAGTGGCTTTTGCATTAGAGAAAAATAAACATCTTCACCTAGTCGTCGCAGAGCTGCAAATCCTCACTATGCACCAATGAAAGCGAGTGTTCAGAGCATTATCAATTAATAAGCGAATTTATTAACCATTCACACACCAGCTGTAAGGGCAGCTTTAACATCCGCTCCGGCATCCGGATCGCGTCCATTTCTGTACAGCGGCGGCATCGGTAACTGCTTCAGTTACGAATTGCCCCACACTTCAGTCAGTCATACCCCCGAAATCTTTCTTGCCAGTGAAGTAGGCGCAGGGAAACCCGCCAGCCTTCTCTCGAGGAAACCCCGATAAGACACCTGCTCTTACCCCGTTTCGTGTGGTTACCCGATTATCCTCTAACGGTTCTCTTCCTTAGGCGTGTAAATTTGATGAATAAACTACAAGGTCCGGAAAGCGTTTCTCACGCCTCTTCAACCAGATCCAGGCGGGTTGCGCTTTACGTATCCAATACTCATCCGATACGCTCGGTGAGTTTTCTTAGTACAGCGCGATGTGCCTTCCAAAGATTTCTGAGCAAGCCATGAAAGGCTTCGGAAAAACCCAAGGTTCGTCGCATTCCGAACACATCGTGGGATGCAGGCGAGAGTAACTTTTAAGGCTGTAAACGACGATCGTCGAATTAAAGTTTTAAACAGAGAGAAGGCCCGCTTGATTCGTCTGAACGATACGAAGGAATCAGGGAAGAAAGGAAGAAAACGGTAGGGGAAGCAGCAAGCGGGGTATTGCATTTGCGCAAACAGCATCTCCATAGTCTAGCACAGAAAGATGAACGAGGCCTAATTTGGACGATTGCGTGCTAGGAAGGTCGAGTTGAAAAGTTGCTGTACGTGTACAACTGTGACAGATAGGCAAAGTGAACAGCCGACCATCGCGTGGGTCCAGTTCGGGGTTGTCCTGTTTAATAGTGCGCTCTACAATCGGTATTTAGGTCGTGTTTGTTCTCTGCGATTGCATCACATCACGTTATTGGTTGTTGAATCCTGAAGAGGTTCTAGCTAAGTTTGCTATATTGGCTAAATCTGAGCTATACTAGATGAATTTACAATCTATACTGAATTTTCCCTAAACCCTGTTTAAGGGGTCACTAAATGCTATCACACAATGCCATCATTTGTGTGATGGCATTTACTGGCCATCTTTCTCTCTCTCGTGCGTATTCGTACTTCATGTCAATCGATAGTGCCAGGCTTTGAATTGATTGCCAATACCAAGTCATGAAACTATCGTCGAGCTGTCGAGTTACACACCCTCATTTTTTAATTACCAATAATGTCGCTTGTCAAGTTCGCTCAGTGTTAACGACCAGTCGCTCAACTTGCTTTGTTTTAATTGCATGCGATATGATTTATTTATTAAAGTATTCTTCTCAGAACAATTACAAGTGACTGGAGCTACAAACACGTGATGGACCTAATTAGCATGAGTAATCTTAGACGTGAATCACACTTTAATGTTGTGTTAATCATGTGATTAGCATTAATTGCATAAAAACAAAAACACACCACACACAAATAGGCAGGCCTTTCTCTTGCCAGTTTAGCTTCTCTAATTCGTTTAATTATTAGTCATGCGCATTGCGAACAGTTGTCTGCATGAAATATATATATATATATATATCTCTGTCATGATAAAGCTGCTTAATCGTGGCATGCAACGAACTACTCAAGGGGCTGTCCAGCCAGCGAGGTTCAACAAATTGCTTTCGCTTCTGATTAGTTCGATGCAAAATACGTAAGCAACGAAAAAGTGGCTGTAGCTTGATATGCGTACGACACTTAAAAAGGACTGTCGCGTGTGTCCGAAATCACAACGCTCTCACAGTGCCCTCACATTACAACTGCTAGGCCGCATGAGTGCGCAAACTACAACCTCAAGGTCTTCCCTTCTCTTCAACTTAGCGTTTAAACTCCTAGCAACATCGCCCATCCCATAGCCCCTACAACAAGCGGACATGTATAAGGGGAAACGGCATACCTTTGGGGGTACGTACGACCA
Organism: Tropilaelaps mercedesae; assembly: GCA_002081605.1. NCBI lineage: Eukaryota > Metazoa > Arthropoda > Arachnida > Mesostigmata > Laelapidae > Tropilaelaps > Tropilaelaps mercedesae. The sequence goes on from MNPL01002739.1 coordinate 35,695, forward strand.
GATATTACTTTCCTTTTTCCCTGCTTTCATGTGTTTCTCGATCTCCTCTAGGCTTCCGATAATGAGAATAAATATAAATGAGAGTACGCGTAGAGTGCGGGGACGGAAAATCGTTTTGTGCCGTGACCGGCGGAACTTCTGAAGATCTTCCCTGCCAACGAAAATTACCCGTCTGAAAATGCGTCCTCATTTGTTCTTTCTATCCACTCGGATTGCCGCTGACAGGACAAGCGAGCCCCTGGCGTCCTCGTTAGAGGATACGAGTATAATACCTTTCGCCCTCGGCGTACGGACGTGGCGCTACACAGATTCATTATTTAAACGTACCGTTATAGGATGCACGTGCTCTCTGCATGCTTGCCTATTATAGGGCCTGCTTATAGCGAGTCAGGGGCTGAGGTTAGTTGGCAAACGCAACATCTCGACCGCAGTCTCGCTTGGCCTGGGTATCGTACCTTTCAGCAATATAAAGTGGCGATCATTTCAGTGATCGTCGCGGTTGAATCAAGACGATCTTAGAGAAAAACACTAATCGGGTTTCGGTAGAGGCAATAAAGAAAACGACCATGGAGAACGGCAAACTAACCACATATTATAATATTTCCGACTCGTTGCTTGTCTGGACACGGCAACTCTAACGACTGGGCTCTAACGACTACGGCGAAAGGCTGCGCTGGAGAAAGACAGCAGATGGTATGCAAGAGGAGGATGGACACGAACAACGTGGTCAGGTTAGATTAAATTTTTTTGTGGATCATTGATACGAAACATACGATTATTATCCTGGAGCTGTTCTAGAATGTTTGTGGGAAGGCTGTGCCTACGCAGAATAAAAAAGATAAGGGATACGTCTAATTGAACGTCATCCGCTTAGACATCCATCAATCGCAAAAATGTCGGAAACACAACGGGACATTAGTATCTCAAATGGAAAGAGGGAAAACGACGGCATTTATTGAAGGATTCAACTTTATTGCGCGGATATTAGTCAGATGTTTCCTATAAGAGTAAACAACTCGAAAATGGATTAATGAGGGAGTCCAGTATGTATTGGTAAACGAAATTAATTTTTTGTGAGTGCCACGCTACCCTTTTATCATCATGCTCGCTGAGCAAAGACGATCGGAGAACCTTGTTGCTAATATTAGGTCCACGAAGACGTTTTTCTATCAGAAAAATGGCCCAAAGTAAAATTGTTGTCGATAACCTGCATATGAGCCATACACGTGAGTTGTTCTGCTTGGTATTGGAGTCGTTAACCCGAAGTAGAAAGCTTGATTTCGTCTAGGTTCGTGCATCAAATCCCTTCAAAGGGCATCTGATCGTAAGAGCAATTTACATCTGAACTTCGTTGGTTAGTTCACAGACTTAGATTCACCACACTCTTGCCAGAATTTCTGAGTTAAGGACGACAAACAAGTCGGGCCTGATCTACCCCGCTACGCTTTTTCCCTTGCGTTTTTCTATGCTGATTGGCTAGCCCAACGGAACAAACCCGAAAAGAAGTTCCTACTAACTCTAGTAGGCTTCTACGATAGAGTTCGATAGAGATTTAGTTTATTTACATTGTGAGCGATCTCGCTGACAAAAAAGCCATGTATTGGAACCTTCCACTGAAAGCAAAAGTTTTAAGCATTTAGGATTTGATTCAGATTACGGAAACAAACAATGAAGAAATTATGCCTATCAAATGCATTTAATTAATTTCGACTTTCAAAACAAAGCGCAAATTTCCACTTTGTCACAGATTTTCATCCAAACTACCGCCAACATAGCACTGCACGCGAAACTCCAGACGAAACTCGACTCTTCGTTTCGTTATTCTAGATGGCAACATTCGAAGACTCTTTAATTCGAATGTATTTCTCCACTTTCCTCATTTCGTTTCCTACGACGCGTAAGTGCCACTCCGTCAGCTATTTGATAAATATAAATTAATTTGTGTCAAGCCCGATGACTCTTTCTCGTTGCCAACTCTAGACGCGAATGTGGGTTACAATGATTGCCGTCAAATCGTTGCAACTGGCTGTTGTTGTTGTTATTGTTCATGGTGCTTCCGTTCTTCTGATTGGTTTCACTCTTGCAAATCAGCACCGAGCTCGGTGACTTCAATTCGCTGATCTACGTTCGGCTCCCATTTCTAACGCAACTCAACTCTCAAACATTCGAACTCCCTTCGCCTGTCCTTTATTCCCCTTTCGGCAAGGGGGTTTATGTGAGTGGAAGTCTCGAATTTCCTTATTTGTTTCGGCGCGCACACATACACGTCGCTGCGATCACTGCGTTTACAACCTTTCCCCATTTCGCCCTGATGATGCATCCATTCGATGAAGAAATCAGCCATATTTAGTAAAGTCTAGTGTGAAAAACTAGCGGTGCTCCAATATCATAAACCCTTACAAAAATGTAATTCATATCGAATCTTATTTATTGTCATTATGAACAACTGGCTTAGAAGCCTGACTCTGTCAACGACCGTCATAATTTTTTCAGATTTCCAACTGCTCTCGTTTACGCTGTCCCAGCGAATTCGACTGGGATGAACACACTTTTCCCGCTTCATCGGCTCTGTCTGCCGTCTACCAGGGGGTGTTTCTGCAAACACACTTCCTTCACCTATGCTCGCCTAGACTTATTTCACCTATGTTTCCTCCTGAGCATATCCTCTCTGTGCCCTGTTTCATTCAGCTGCCGCCTCACTACGATTCACAGCTACATCTCCGCTTCCGCAGTATCCTTGGTTTATCTTTTCGCGAACAACAGCGATGCAGGGGGAGGAAACGATGTGGAGAAGAAAGGCCGTAGACACATGGAGCAGTCGGGGCGAAAGCAAGTAAATCTGTAATTCCCAATCTACGACGTTCCCCTGTCAACTCGTAGACGTTCCCTGTTCGGTTCCCGAGAAATGTCAACTCCAATTAGAAAAGAGGACACTAGCACAATGTCCAATTTAGTATTTTGCTCTTCAAGTGCAGCCGGAAAAGGAGCAAAGGAACTCGGGAGTACCGCAAAAAGACAATAGTCGATCGACGAATTGGCGAAACGGCGCTACAAAGCTGGGCTCCGCCTTAGCCTGGTAGATTTACCGTAGAGGAATTGGGAACAAACCTCGTTTGAGAGGCTGGGGATTTCCGCTGCTGAATATCAAGTCAACAGTGTTGTAAGCTCTGCAGATATTGTTCATGTTTCTGTTGGCAAACTACCGCCGAAAGACGGGCGTCCTAGAAAGACAAATCAATGGGAAACACATATGCGGTTGTTTTTGTCTTCGCGCAGAATGACCTCTCCTATCAGGGGCTAGGTGAAAAAGAAAGAGAAGGTAACAATAGCATTGATCATTTTGCCTTCATGGTAAAAGCATCCCGTGGGGATTCAGATCAAGGCAAAGGTTGGGTAGGATTAATTAAGATTAGAACAACATCCTTTGTAATTCTATGGGAGAAGAAAGAATCGTTTTCCTTGCGAATTATTCCTATTTAATTTGTTGGGCGTTTTCGTTAAAATCTGTGATTATGTTCGCCCATCTATGTATGCCTGAGCGGAAACAATTTTACTTCTCCACGTTTTTTCGAGGATTTCTTTTCCACCAGCTAACCTACTAGGTGAGTCAAGGCTCGAGTGTTCGTTCAGCAAGTCACTTACCATAGAAGCCTCGCTCTTACAGTTACTACCTTTTGCGCATGACAACGGCAAGTCGCTCCACACGTATGTCTCCTCCCTAGCCCATTCTTTGTAGAATTGGCGTACGGATGTGAACACGATGAGCCATTTTTGTCGTTGTTCGTGCGGGGGTCAACGTATGTAGATATAGTTATTGAAACGTGACTGCGTCGAGGCCGCGGTACGAACTTCTCAACGAGTTCTTACTGATGTCGAGAAGACTCTGGGTGTATTCCTATGCCACTGCAGTAATTCCGTCTAGGCTTTCTCCCCGATCCGTGTGTCATCTCTAAATCAACGCAAATCTAGTACGCGCTAGTGGAGCAGAAATATGTATGCGTGACGGATCAGAGTCTCGAGCAGCCACGTACTTCCTCTAGAAGCTTGTTAGAATCGTGGGAGATATGCAGGAGAGGCTCTTGGCACACCTGGTGCAACGGGTTGTGAAGCATTTCGTTGACTCACGTATTGCGAAAAATAACGGCCTACTCGTGGGCTAAAGCAAACTATTGACGGAGCAGCTGCGCTCTCAGCCAACGCTACCGTGGGATGTTGACAGTTGATGGAGCTTAACGATAATGAGTTCTCGCGACATCTGTATATCCTAGATGGATCGGGGGCGGTAAAAAATTGATCCGTACATTGCTCTTCATTTCCACAGAGCGCAACGCGAAACTAGATGTTTGGTGTTTTCCAATCTCTCATTTGGCTCCGCCGGTGGTGAGTAATCCACGGGTCACCTTATGAGCATACGTATACAAAGACATACGGTGCTAAAGGATTAGCTATAATAATTCATTTAATTGTTTTCAAAATCCACATTTAATGTTCTGGCTGCGGAGAAGTTGCTTCATAAGATTTCTTCAAACCAACGTCCAATTATTAGTTGTCGACAGGGATTCTTTGTGCTCTGCGCAAGCTATATTAGCCCTAGGGTATGTATTGCGTGTCTATTCTAGGATGGTTTTTTTGATCAGGGCATCATAAACTGTCCATAGATTCGAGGATGTCTTGTGTAGAACTCTACAAACATGGGAGTGCCACCACAGCCATGATGTTCCAATGCGGAAAAAGTATATTTTGACATTTCGCGATTCTCTAAAATATGATAGTTCATTTATGGAAGAGTAGGTCCGCGGCATTTGTAATAAAATGAATAATAGGGGCAAAAATGTTAAAAATTATCACTACTATTAATTTTATTCAAAATAATTTCATTCAAATCAACAAATGCGTTTGGAGCACTACCGTCTACTTAGAACATTTAGGCTACTTAAATGTCAAATATGGAGAAATTATGATTATTACGAAAGATAAATTTGAATTAAATTACAACTTTAGCTATATAACGCAAGCTCCAATATAATTGCTTATTTTACGCACGTTGCTGCACTACACTACATCAATGTATCGAAAATAAAGAACCGATTAGCCATGAACATTGTTTTTGCCTTTGTATTTTTGCTCGGCTCCCATAACCTGACTAACTCAACGAGCCGCGTACACCTTACGCAATCGATATATGGAATCAAATTAGCGCAGCTGGACGGTGCCGGTGAGTCGATAGTCGAGCAGCGCTCTATCAAATGTCATCTCACTCGTCAATTAAACTTCATTGAACAAACAACGCAGCTTCTGCCGACGACCGACGATGGTGTGAGTGGGGAGGGGCGCCCGTGTTCATACTCGTGGCGGCAGGAGCGGCCAAGTGACTCAAACAGGTGACAACTCTAATCGAATTTTCCCCCGATGTTGAGGTGTGAGGGTCGGATGAGGAGTCCCCTTCGCTGGCTGGTTTTTCCTTACTCGTAGATAGGGACATGACTGCAGGATGTGCCGCATCCACAAACAGGATGGGTACAAATGGGCTTTTCAAATCGGGTGAGCCAGCGGGTGGGCACGGAATTGAGGGGGATACTAAAGAAAGATAAAGCTCTCCATGCTCGCTCATGAATCACGAGGCCACAATACGACAGCCTGTAAGGAACTTTATCTGTGCCTTAAAAAGGGCAAGTTTCGTCGCCGCACTTAAGAAATCTGTTAGCTAGCCTAGGTTGACGAACTGCTTGGGCTCTTGGTGGCGCTTAGTTATTGGAAATTAAGCTTTGCGAGTGTACATGCCTCCACAATCAGAAGTCCAGAAGGTATTTTAGCTGTGTAATAAGTAATGTTTTTGTCCTCTGTTTCCAACTTTTTGTCGTCGTCTCTTATGCACACTTTGGTATTAAAATTGGCAGCAAGGTGTGACGGTAGCAGGTTGGACGTAGTGAAGTGTTCTACGCAAGGCTTCCACATAAAATTTAGACGGTAGGTGGAAAAATGTGGAGAAGGAGAAAGTATGCTTTCCGAAAATGCTCACATATACGCACAAAATGCATTGTAGTAATTGAGGTGCAATGTGTAGCCGCAAAGCTCCAATCGATTCCTACGAAAGCGCATTTTTTTGCCTGGATTTCTGTAAGGCTCTGTAGTCACATATTGTACTACAGCATATGTAAATAGTCTGCGGATAACAAAAAGTTTAAAACAGTTAACACGGAAGTTGCTTGCCTATTAACTAACTGGAACCTTTTTGAACTTACGGTGTGTCATACTCAACCTTAGTGTGAGTCTATTTGCCAATCATAATGAAACACTCGTTCTTTGCTGACAGCATGGGGAATTTGCATTTTTACCGACTCTTACATTATTATCGCTTTTGGCCTCTAAGCGAATCAAGTAACCTAGAGAATAAGAACTAGTCTTGCAACGAAATCAAGTGAAATCGTATTGCGTCTGCTGTATTCTATTACTATGTCGGTAACATCATTTGCAAGAGCACATCTCGATTCTAATGATTTTCAGCTTGTTCCAATGTTCGTACAGATTCAACGTTCGGATGTTTCTGACGACTGAAGGAAAGCATGTGCTTGCTAGGGTGCTGTTGTTTGATCCAAGCAGAATATGGGGATTTTTATCACGGCCGATTGAGGCTACGCCCATTCGAGACACTCCGCGTTATAAGACGAACCCGGTGACGCGTTTTAACCTTAATGGAATGCAAGTGTCAAATTCGACATTTTTGTATTGCCAAGTTAAATTTATATTCTAGATCAAAAGTTGTATGGGTGTGGCTGTTCGCTTTTACTATTACGATGAGTGATCTGATATTTCCGTTGGCGACTACCATACTGTGCAAGCACCTTCGGCAGACCCCTTTGGCGTGCTTGCAGGCGTGTATGATAGGGCCTGTAGCAGATAGGTAAACTAGTGTATATCTCAACCTACGTTGACAGGTAGACTGGTAATTAGAGAAATACCCTTGGGGCATTGAAGCCACCGCTGAAAGGGAAAAAGGACGAACTGCTGCTGTAGACGGTTTCAATAGAAACCGTATCATCAGCAGGAAAGCTTCTTTATAACACTTACTGTGTATTTAGCGGGAATCGATATCTATTCTGGATATTATCGCACAGGTAGGTGGCTGAATAGCATTGAAACCTTGTAAATTATAACGTTCTTTAAACTTATTTGGCGGGTCAGTCATCGGCTAGCAATTTAGACATCAGGATCTTTAGACTAACTCCTCAAAATATATTAACAGAAGTGAAAGGCTAAAGCTGCTATTTCAGCAGATTTTTGATAGTTCTTAATTCATAGAATACGAAGATCCTCGCTGTTAGAACACGGCTCTGATGAAAAAAACGTCGAAGGCTAAAAGGAGTGAAACATGTCACGGTCTTGCGACGCGTCTATAGTGTTCCGTCACGTATGTTCGTTCTCCTCTTTTTCTCAATCTTAGCCGTCTATCAGTACAACATACGGGCAAAAACGGCATCCTTACAAAAGTGCTTGGTTTTACACATGTAGATGATTATCTATGGCATGCATGAGCGGATGGCAGAGCTTTTCGGAATCCACCGGCACTGGTACTAGAGTACTTCAATAGGCGCGTCAGGGATGTCGATGCCGCGGGCATTAGTGTGGAGGTTGAGGCGTGATACAGCAAACGGCAGGCTGTAACAATAGGACAATAGGCCCGCAGGGCAAATACCGCTTGATTAAAGCTTTGCGCCACGGTCGCTCATTTCCCACACGCTTTCATAGACCTAATAGGTGACACGAGGTGCCAGGGGGTTTTGAGCCGCCTGATTGATGCTTTGACAAGCACCGCTGAACAGAGTGTAGGATTTGAGTAGGCTGGAGACAATGGACGTATACAAAAGCAAAATAAAATAGAAGGCGTTCGATTACCTCCGGGAATAGGCTGGTTATGTAGAGTTACGTTAAAATGAAAAATACAGTATTCAGATAGGTTAAATTTTTGCTGCATTATTGCCGCGTATGGACAATATTTTTACTACAAGCGTTTCAGGGATTTCAAACACTCTGACATTTCGTGGGCTGACATGGTGCAAAGTTAAATGGGCTTATCCTTGATCCTTGGGAGTTATCCTTAATTGGCATATCTCCCGACGAAGTGTTACTCATGTTAATAAAAGACTACTAGATTAGATAGTATAGCGGAAAATGGCGGAAATACATGTACGGACTGGGCAACATACTGTCAAAATTAGAGAGATTTCAACGACAAAACCGCTAGCCATAGTCGTAACATTTCATGTTAAGTGTAATAGTAACAAATTCCAATTTAGGCTGGCAATTACTTCGCCAGACATCAATTATAGGCGAAGACACAGCAATATGCATTTTATGTCTTTATCCTTTACAACAGATAAAAACATCGGTAGCTCATGCAAAGGGGTCGGATCAATATAGTTATGAACTACTGCTCATACAAGTCTCGGTCTGACCTTAAGGATATGGAGAACTTCAACCTATACAGGTATCACCTTAACATAGCCATAAAATGCTGGAAGACGTTGTGTTGGGCCTGATTGGTGCTCTTTGTTGCTGTCGGACTGCATCAGCAGAGCTCTATACAATGCATAATATTAATTCGTGCCAGATAATTCACTTTCGTACAATAAATTGTCGAAAGTTGGGTGCACTGTATCAATAGTCTAAAAAATTCTAAGGAGCGTAAATCAGACTGCAAAAAGTGTAATTACGTAAAAATTATAATAGAAGCTTGTCGTTAACTTGATTGTGATCATTTTAATTTAGAGCGATGGTACACCTAAAGGATTTACATGCTTACTCATTTTATGGAATATCTTAGTTTGGTTGTTGAATTCTTTGGTATACAATGTTTTGTATACCAAATCACAAAAAATAAAGAAATACTTTAATGTTTCCAATTAATTGCACTACGTATTCATTTCTAAAAACCATTAATTGGATGCCTCGTTTTTTTTAACTAACACGTGCGAAGCAAACAAAGGCGAAATACGTTTATCAGCCATTCGCTAACGAACGTAATAGTCAGTTATCTTGGAATGCTTATATGAATATAAAAGTACATAATATAATTCACAACATACAGTCTAATATTTATATTGCCTTTTGGGCAATACCCTTTCTGTCTCAATCTCTGCAACATGGTCGTTTTCCCAGTTTGTGCCGTATTCCTGCTGCAGGAATAGGTTGTTCGACCCATCTGCTACAATCTCAACACAAGCTTGCCTGGTTGCCCTCCAGCTACAGCAGCCAGAGATCGTAGCGTGCAGACCGGAGCCACAATCGTCGTCATCATCAACAACATATTGTGATATGTGCGTTTATGTTTGACTGGGGGGAGGAGGGGAGCGGAAATGATACACCGTCTAGGTCGCAAGGGCGAAGAACGCGTCAAGATGTGACCATGCAGACGCCAGTGCAGACGCCGCCAATAGAGCGAAGCTTTGGCTGCCATGGACTTCCAAGCTCGAGAGTTCCGCCAGTACATTCCTTCGGTATGACCTCTTTTCTCAACCCTATCGGCTAGTGTCCATGGAGAACGCGGTGCAACACCCCAGCTGTGACCAAGCGATCTCGGGTGTCCCGACGACCGCGACCGGGGGGGCCAGAAACGGAGATCAATGCTACAAACGAGAAGAACATATGTGCCCAATAGCGTCAAGAGTGCGTATACGGATGTATATATGGCACGCAAGCACACACACAAACCAGTTCTGGATATCTGGGGAAGGTCATTGCTTGTGCATCGCCGGCGCTCCGAGCAACCCGCTGATGCAGTCGAGTAAAAGCAAAGGGAAGAGAGAGTGATAGCATGTGGAGATACGGCTTTTCGGCCCGAGCTGGCCCGCTTTTCTCTTCTTCATCATCTTCATTTTCTGATGTTCCATTTTCTGCTTTTGCTTTTCTGCTCGGACCTTCGTTCCATCATAAGGCTCTACCCCTTCCAAAGCGAGAACTGCCCAATGGAGTGACTGAGAAACAGGTCACACGGAGGTTATATCAAATGTGCATCAGATGCAAGGATAACCCTCTAGCCGCAACGCTAAAAACGAGGCTTAGTTCGCATTATTCACGATGCATGGCAAATACGTATAGCCTGCTCTTGGCTGGCGAACCGGGAAACCAGCTGAAAGGTACGAAGAATGCAGCACTAACAGGCAAAATATAGTTATCTGGCGGCAATCTGATAGCAGGGCTAAAATAAAGATTGCCAAATCCTAATGCCTTAACAAATTCTTCTGGAGCGTCGACACACTGGGAAGTACCCAGACTGTTGTACACGGTGGCTCGACTTCATTGTATCTAATGGGTGGTTTATGCTGTTTCTTCAGTTCTCCCGCAGACCCCTGTCCGTGCTTGGGTGTAAAAAAGCTAATAGCATGAGCAGCAAAATCGGGAAAGGATTTAGGCTTGAGGGAAGTGGAAAAGCTGTGGTGCGAATAAAGAATGAAGTGTTCGGGAGGGAAACTAGACAAGTAACGCAGCAGGCGGCGGTTGGCCAAGAGTGGAAATAACAGCACGTCCCATGTTTTCCTCATGGATTGCCGGGAGAACGATTCCACAGCCTGCCACTTGAAAGCCTAAAACAGAAGAGACCCAGATCAGACTGAAATGGTAGCCGGGATTCAGTAAACGCTGTGTTTTGTTACACCCTAAGAGGACTGGGCTGATTCTCGATAAGGAGGAGGTTCAGCTGTTGCCAGCCCGGTGTACGGATTGGCTAGAATAGACTCATCGTTTATGTGTCGGATAAACAGCAAAGTAAAGCTCTACACGGGTCAGAAATCACTCACCGCTGGCACCATTATCGTGCACCAGACGTAAATGCAAAAGCGAGCGAAATGTCTGGCCCGCAAAGGAGGAAAGCCGCATAGGAACACTTAAAAGATACGCAGCTGTTATCGAATCGGCGAAATAGCACAGCTATAAGGGCAGATTAGGGTAACTAAGTTCGGTTGCGATTAAGGGGGTTCATCTATTATTTAGGGTTTGGGGCATGTTTGACGGCGGCAAGACTATAATATGCAAAGGGTGCCCTTGTTGTTTCGCCAGTTAGAATACTAACTGGTCATTTTTATGAGTATACGAGTATAAAAAGACATATTGAAAATTAATTTAGAGCTAATAATTAAATAATCACGTGACTAGGCAAACTTTGCGTTTTATGTGATACGTTATATGTACAATAGGATGGAGACCAACCATAATAAACACATATGTATAGGCGATTTCTCTAAAATAAAAATTAATGCTTAGGTTGTTACACAACGTCAATGAATATGTCCAATGTTTTGATAAAATCTTTGACATACAGAGTCAATTTTTATGCCGAAAACGTCTATCCGTTGTACCTACTTAAAAATATTTTTCTATATGTGAATATATATGAAAATATAATATCAGGTAGGTCATTGAGTATTGAACTGCACGTCGATGGCTAAGGAAATGATCAATATTAGGGAAAACTCTCGCTTAAAATCAGCCGCCGGCATCCTGTTTTGTTGATCTCTCTCAAACTGCGCTTAGAATAAGATTTAATTTAGGATACGTTGAGTTGCTTCTGTGCTGATAGGATGGAAGCGGATCTTGAAGTCGGCAAGTGCATATGTTTTCTTTTAATTACCAATATTCGCGGTTTAGTGATATGTCTGATGTTCGGTAGTAACAAATTAATATTAATTTAATTTGCAGAAATTAACTTTCAGCTAGCTTGTTATCCGTATTTTGTCGAAAATACGTTACTGTCTAAATCCTGTAGAATATACAAGCGATGGTATGATATGCTATGTATTTTTGCGACTCTAGACAAGTCGTGAATCAAAGCTAAGCGTACATGAAGTGATCACGATGTGTCTAATAGCGTTTTGTTTAACCTAAATTAATAACTGACTGTGGAATGAACCGGCAATTCAGACGACAGCACTAAGCACAGAAGGTGGGATTCCAACAAAGACAAGGGTTGACGTCATTTTAAGGACGGCAAATGACGCGTCTTCCGGCAAATAAGCGCCAATAGTTATCCCAGTTCGTATCTTATTTTACAATGTCTTTTGCACATTTGAAATTCTTTCGAACACGATGTTCACAGAAGAATATATGATTCAAAGCTAGGGAGCTGGCCTTTCAAGCAGGCCGATCACTTTGCACTGAAACCGCTAGGCTAGTCGAAATTTTCCCGTGACCCGTCTTTTTGGAAAATGCAATGTTTTTCATGTTTAAAATATTTTGACACAGTACCGTTTTTGTTTGAATAGGTGCGCACTTCGGTGCGCTTCACCTTGAAGCATTCATGCATGAAGTTTAGGGATTTTTTTCTCTAAAATGGTGTACCGCGTTTTCTAGCAAGGTCAACCTAAAGTGAATTATCACAAGCTAGGAATATATTATTTTGTGTATAGAATAAATAATGATGGACCTAGCATTCTACCTTGTAGTACGTTTGTAAGGTGAACGCTGTTATGACAAGATTTTGTTTGCGATTAGTTAGATATTATTTAAATGATTGCCGTCGATATTGAGGATGCAATTATTATAATTTTCTTCAATAATCTTGGATGGTGGATTTCTTCAAGAATCTTTGGTTATGGTGTCTTTTGTTCGACTATTGTGACGGGTTAGTAGTGGCTTTCCCTGAAATCGCACTCGCTACTAATCCACATTGCGCCGGGCTGGACATCTTTAAAGCAGAAGTAGTTCGGACAAAATTCGACCAAAATTGAATCGACGATACTGCGAGCCCTGTTTCAATAGTGTTAACTTCAGAGCAGTTCACTTATAGTCTGCTGTATCGTACGGCATTGAACAGCAAGTCTAGTTTTGCGGTATAGCGATCTGGAGTAAATAATTATTATCAGGGCCGCGTTCTAACGCGCGCCAGGAGGCTTTTCGAGACTTCTTTTGAGGATTCTTGTCTAAGGCTACATAGCCGAATTAATTTATGCTACGGATACTCTACGCCTGAGGCAATTATCGCCCAAGGATACATGATTAACTCAAAGTGTTCACAACTCGCTTTTCGCCGCCTTTCAAAATGTTCGGTCTTCTATCAAGATGGTCTCTTTCCTCGTAAAGCAAGTCTGTCCAGTGTCGAAAGCTGATCACTACAAGTGAACCAGACTTCAGTGGGGCAAATAATATCTGCGTTAACTGCACAACATGCTAGTCAAATTTGGCCAAGACACAATGCCGTCAGGTGTGCAGCTTATTAACTGCATCTTCAGGCGACGGTCCAACAGAAATAGTAACTATGATTATTACTTTAAAATTCCTAGCGATGTGCCCAGTTTACCGCTAAGGACAGGTGTGCAGTAGAGTTCGGTGTCCACCTTGCTCTCACAGCCCTAGAAAACAGTCATAGAAACGTTTTCGAGTTCTGTGAAATCGCGCGCTGCCTTCGGAAGTCCCAGCGCCGCGAGAAGCTTTCCTAATTTCTAAAGTCATTCAATTTTCGACATCCACGTGCCGGGTGTAAGGTACGTGCATTTTACACAACCGTTTCAGACCCACAACTTTAATTTTTGTTGCATGTCAAACTAATACGTTTAATGCCGGTAGTCGAACCTGCGGTCCTCGACCTGTATCTCATAATAATATTTGATATAATATTGGTTTTTGTCAATGCATTATTCATTTCGTAGACTTCCTTATTTATCTGATCAAGTCAATTATAATATAAATCGTCCGTCCGTCAAGGGCCGAGCTAATTATAACAAAAGTTAAACCTAATGAAAGTATCAAAGCATAATTATGTAACCAAGAATGATGGTCAGAATATATAAATGTTTATGTCCGCATATCTTGCGGCGAATCGCGATTACATACTCTATTCTGTAAAGCTAGTGACACAACAATTTACTTCAAATTGTTTTCCCAGTGTAAAATTACTTATTGTTCCTTACGGAGGCAAACCTCAAAAAGCTTCAAACGTGTCAATGGCGGATAGTCTCAGCAAGCTAGCGACAAGCCGAAACACGCTGAGTGATTAATAAAGGTCAGTACGTTATTGACTAACAGAGTGTCCAGTAGATTTTACCTATATTACGATCATAGCACAGAAAAACAACCTGAGGCTGCCAGATTTGGATAGGAGATCAGCGTAACTCGAGAAGCGAATCGCACCTAACGGCTCACCGTGACCCATTTGAAGAATGGACTAAGTGATAAGGATACGTTCCTTTACCGGCAAGAATGATTAGTGCGACTTAGCTTCTTTAGCACCCCTCAGGGATGGTTTCCTACATCCCTGTGGTTCGATTGGTGACAAAGCTAATTGACGAAAGCCAGACAGCTAAGGTTGGGCTAAAATCGGAAGGAGAGCCGAACTCTACAGGGACAATTCGACGTTTGCTTCTGCAATCGCATATGCTGCCGTCAGCGTTTCTCATAGGGGCGTCGAACTAACAAATTCGAGGAAAATTTTACTCCATATCTTGCTGAGTCTTCTTCCAGTCTCGGGCAACCGTCCGGTCTCTCGGATACTAGAATAGACAACAGGTCGGCAGAATAAACCAATTTTTGGAAAAAGCTCGGCACGTTTTGAAAGGTAGGTTCGGCAACATTAGAAGGTAGGTGAACATACTTGCCGAAATCATTGGAAAAGAAAGCAAGCAAGATGAACATGATAGACATTCAAAAGCAATTATCGTCAAAAATTGCTTTTAAATATCTAATTTTTGTCCGTATGTCAATATAATTAGTTCGTATATTTATTATGTTGACGGAATTGCAAAGGATGAGACAGAGGGAGAAATGTATGTAGAGACGCTGAGTTCGTAGAGTGGAGATCAGGTGGTGAGGGATTTTAGGTGTTTCGAAGGCCATGCCAGTTGCATCTCGACTGTATACGCTCTTTCGCAATTTCACAGTAAATTGCATTAGAATTTGAACTTTAAGATGCCTATTGTCCTCCAAAATCTTCTAGCTCTTGCCAGTAGATGCTATTACTTATCACTTAGGTAGTCTTACTATGTATGCAATGTGTCGTTAGTATCAGTATGACATTAGTATGTCACCCATTGTTGTAACTCTGTATATATTTTCTTGCAAATTAAACTAAAAAAGCATAGATTCACTATAATACGGACAGTGCATTAACTTTTTGTGGATGACAGGTTGATTTATTGGAGATGGCTCGTAACTCTACTGCATAAACGTACTGATCCCCACAGTTATTTCATATGTAATTGCAATACCAATGCTTGGTGAAATGTTATAAATGGAATTGATTTTCTGTTTTTAATGTTCAATAAAGCTGTACTATATTGTATTCTTCAGTGATAGGCGTTAATTCAAAGGCTCATGCTCCATTTGTGTGAAACTTGTGCTGTTCGATAAAATATTCTGTTCTAAGCAAAATTTGTGTTGTGGATTTTAGTTACAAAAAGTGCCGCCAGTTTAGCCTAAAACTGTTAATTTTTTGACATTGCGAGAAATTATGTGTTTGTTCTAGAATCAAACAGTTTTATCGAATTGTGAAATTTTCAAGCCTTTCTTATGAAAACATTTGAACGGTTTATGTTACAGCCCGCAATTAATGACGAGTATTAGCGATGAAGCCAATTTAATTAACCAGCAAAAAACCTTGACACAGATGTCGCTTTCTTCTTGAGTCAGGAAAATAAGTTGCCTTGGCGAATGACACGTGCCTAAACATCTTTTCTTCGCTATTAGTGTTACGCTTTCACACTGCGCCTCTAAGTAGCGTTCCTAAACACGAAAAAGAAAGGTAAAGACAAAACACAACTTGATCGTGGCCATTGCAGCGTTCCATACGCATAGGCAGCTCTGGTAAAGGGAACGATTTGATTCCGCCCAGCAGCTGACCATCCGTCCTACGACTTTTACGATCCTATGAAATTCTCCAAACTCTTTCTATGCTCCGTATATGCCCCAAGCCCAAGAACGTTTATGTACCTCGTGGAGATCTAAAATACCGTCAAAAAAACCTCGTCCGTGTGTTTCCAGGTTTTCTCAAAGATTTGTTGAAGCGTGAACATTTGGCTCATTGTTCACCGCCAGATCCCTTAAGAAGAGGACCCAAGGACTTTTTGTGAAAACTCTTTCTAGCTATAGTACGTGATGATCGCAACTGATTTCCAGCCGAACATTACGACGAAGAAACTTTTCTGTTGTTGGCGCGGTCACTACTATGGTCATTTTATTTAATGAACAGATGTGATATGCTCGAATCAGCCTTTAATACACGGGAAAGTTTGGCTCTAGAACTAGTGAAATACATTTCAAACGGCAAAAAGACACGCACGTAAAACAAACGAAATAAACTTCAAATAAAAAAATAAAGTAAATTTCTTTTAGCAGGTCAGAATTTCAGTTTGCCGATACTTCAAATTAGTTTTGTTTGATCGTCGGTTGTATAAAACATATCATTCAACTAATGTTTCTTGCAAATGTTCATTTTCTTATACACGCCTCCATTATTCAAAATTCTACATTCTTTCTGTACTCTACGCTACCTTACTTTGATAGTTACGTTGTTTATATATGTATATATATTTATATACGTGATACTAAAATCACAATATGAGGAAGAAATGTCTGAGAAGTGAAACCACCAAGTAAGATCGCGGGGCTAACCTCCAATCTCCTCAACGATATCCAATTTTCGTAAGTGTGCTCCAATTTGGCTTCCAATCTCTATTCTAAATCGCCTCGCTATCAAACAATATTTGCATACTCTGTTTAGTGGTTTAGAGATCCAACAAACGACTAAGTGAAAACATAGATTGGTGCAGTTTCTGGAAATCAATCGGCTGTAGTTGTCAACGACAGCATTTGGTTAGTGGCTTGTCCTTTGGATGTTTTTTTCTCTTGTCAAGTGGAAAGATCGACAGAGAAAAGGTTATTAATGCACGTTGTTTGCTTATAGCTTTATAGGCAAAACACGGTACAGTTGCATGTCTGAGCAGTTGATTTGGTCCCAATTCTTACGGTATGCACACTGCCATTTCAAAGATTTACCTTTTGTTCTCCTCTGCCCAAACGCTCAGACACTGTATATTTAGTAGAACTGAGTGGCAAAATTCCCTTTTTGTAATTTTGGCGTTTCTGTTATGTATGGATTTGTATGGCTGGCAATGTTACACGCATCAGTTATTGTCTATGTACTGTGTGGAAGATATTAAATTAAATTACTTAAATTAAATGGCTAGGCAGCTTAGATAACGCAGGCAGTCGAGCTCGGTGGCTTGGTGCATTCGTATGTGCCTTGCGACTGGAAGAGACACGTAGGTGCACGGGTTCGATCCCCGCCGGTGCACGTTTACATTTATATGGTGTCCGTCTTACGAAGTAATGCAAAAACTGCTACCGTGGACGTTAAATGTTGGCTGGTGGTTAGCTTTAAAAAATATTAAATAACGCAGGCAACACGTCTACGGAACTTCACCAAAGTATTCATCTGTTTATTATCATCGACAATTTATACCCTATTTTGTATTTTAACATCAATTATTGTTAGTATGAATATTGTAGCAATGGTTAGCATCTATTTTTACATTCGTTTTCATGCATGTTAAAGTATAAATATATCTTCGCTCTGTTCGTCTAGTCCGGCAGCCTTTTCTTGACTTAGGTTAGCTCCGGACGCAACCTTATACATCCTTGCTCTAAATCATTTCGCTCCTTAAGCCAATTCCAATTGTCACAACACGTACATATATAAACATTTCTTGAAAAACGAAAGGCGATCATATCATATACGTTTGCTTGTCAGCTCGCTGGAAACGGCGCACTGCTTCTAAAATCTCAGCGCTTAACTCCCAAGCTGGTCCCCTTCCAATTCCTTTCAAATTAACCCCAGTGCGCCGCCCTAATCATGTCGGACTCTGGTGAGTGACAAATTGCCAGCCGCATCAGCGTCGATGGAAGTTCTTCTTGAAGAATCTTCCGACGAATCTCGCGGCATGCCATAGCGGCAAATTATCAAAGAGGGCGAACTCTGTGAAAGCTTATTTGAAGCGGATTTCGCTCCCATAGACTCATGTCTAAAGGACAGCAACCCTAGCGGTCAGCGCCGTTCGGATGTCATCTAGAAGAACCGTCTGCTTCTCTAGCAACCAGGAGAGCGTGCTCTTGACCAGGTAGAGAGAGCATGGTGGCTCCTCAAGACAGGAGCTCCGGTAGGATTGATTCGACCAAGAGTAAACTATCCAAAGCATTGTATGCATTGATAGCTGTCGCCACGATAAACAGCGTCTCGTTATACCATTGCGTATCTTTCTCACCTTCCTGCGGATATTAGAGGACCTCCAGTGAAAGGGAAAATATACCGCGTCGGAATTTATATTTACATATCGTTGCGGATTTCGCTTAATAAATTCCTCCATGCACACGTGCAATCCGGATATGTTTTTTACTGAAAGGAATGCATATCGTGTGCTCTTCATAAGCAGTGTTAAGCAGTAGCTGTGCAATTTGGCAGAAAATAGCGGTTTAATCGACTGGTTGCTCTGGTCGGAGTCTGGCGGGAGAACTTCCTCAGTCTCTAAGATAAAAATTTTCATGTTTGCTACTTCATCCAATTTTTGGACGCGTAGACAGCGAATGAAATTACAGCTTTGCTTCGTCATTCAGATTCCAGCGTACGCACCCGATAGCAGCACTTGCCAGGTTACCTCCGTGAAAGTGAACGCGGACACCTTGAGCTCCAGGCGCTCAATGTCCACGAGTGACTCGAACTGCTTCCGCTCGCGGAATGAAATGCCACCCCTGCTCGTTGCTGGATCACGAGGTTCATGTACGATATGCCTAGATATTGGACGATTCCTTCAAGAAATACTGAACTGGCTGGCATTTCAGCTTGTCCGAACTCCACAAGAGGTTCTAGCAGAGCACGCAGACGCTGCGCATCACACCGACGCGTTGACCACAGCTCAAAGGCCTGCCCTGACACTGGACATCCGTTCTGAACGAGGTAATTAACTACCTCGGGTGATGGTTCATCAACGCGAAAAGCTGACAGAAATGGGTCTAGCTCACTTTTCACTTGCGTCCCGTCAACCAATTGCAGCTTATAGAGCTGCAGTACTTCGACAATATAAACAACATCGCTCAGTCAATTTGAAAAGCACATCCCTAATAGTAACTTCCGTCCTTGATTGTTAATGATGAAGTAATCTTCACGTTGTTGCCGCGACACTAATTCCAGCAACTTGAGAATATCTGTTGGGAGATAACCACGGTCCCTCATTATTTTCCAAGGTTCACCATATTGCTTGTGCGCCTTCAAGAGAGCCAAGTCAACCGCACGACCTTCGTTCTCCTGTCGAGGCCTGGCTATTATCTCGACACTGCCAACAACACAATTGAAAGCAGCGACATAAAAAGAGCTTGTTTAATTGGTTCTTCGTCTGTAAAGGGCAGCTTCAACATTAACATAAAAAAAAGATTCTACACCAAAAGAGCTACGCTTGATTTGACGATTTGTTACGTTCATTACGTGGTGTCTCACAAATCACAACATACCTTCTGTTATCAACACTAGCCACATACCTGTAGAAAAACTATACCTGTTCAAATAGGGATCGTAGCGCAACGGTTGTTCTATTGTCAGTGAATGATCGCCAGCGATGATACGCACTCATTGCGACTCCGACTTAATGACTTAGCTGACTTAGCCTTTCCCGTTCTCCCTCTGATCTTATAGAAACGTTCGAGAATTTTTCTGTTTCTGTTTTCTGTTCTTTACGATTTTAGCTGTAACTTGTGTTTGTGTACGTGCATATGCTGAATAGCAAGTGTGCTTTTAGATTGTCGTTTTCGCCATTAAGTATTCCGGGTGAGACTGTATTTTGTAGACATATTCGTTTAGTGAGTTCACATGTATATCAGTTCCCTGTCACCACATGTACGTTTCAAAAAGCATGCCACCGTACACATCAACCTCAACAAGGCCACACGGATCGGTCACGTTAATGTTAGCAAAACGTATTCAGAGTTGTAAGCAATGTAAATGTATACACAGCACACATTGGCATGTACACAGACGCATTTTCAAGAACTCCAACACATATAGGTGCTCGATGCAGTAAACAAACTGCGAATATGATGTTTTGTGGCCAGAGTGGCATCTGGGGCGCTTAGTGAGCTACCCATGCAAAAAAACCGAACGTTCACGAACAAAATATAGCGTGATAAACCTTTTATACTTGAGCAGGATCAGGAACACACACATTCATATTCACTCCTTTTCAACTGAACCCTTAATGGAATCAACCACCTGTTTTCAAAGAATTTTGACATGTTTCAGTTGAATATATGACAAAATTCTAATTCAAATTCTATATCTAAATTCTATATCCAAAGCCATTAATTATTCGCTCCGTGTGAGCCATTTCCAGTGACGTGTCACCATGACGCTACTTCGGAGATTGTTGTGCTGTGTGATAAACTTGTGTAGTCCACCATTTCTGGTAAGCTTACCATGCATTCGGGTGTACGTATTCTCACACCGTTTGCCACCTTAGGCCCAAGTCAACTGTACACTACTACTGATGATTGCTTTTATCCTTATGAAACCATTGTCTCATGTGGTCCCCTTCGAGGAGTCTGTAAACCTTAACTGCGTGTCTCCAATTGTAATGAAACTCGGTAGCCGAACTTGTTGTAGGTTATATACACACATATTGTAGAATGCAAAATAGAAATTTGTTCCTCATGATGAAATCATTTTGTATGCGTTGGGAGCTTCCGATCAAATGTAAATAGTCGCCGGGAATATTAAGAGTAAACGAAATCAAGACGTAATGTTCTTATGGTGGAGTGAAATTTCCGATACCTCTTCTTGGCGTCAAGATACCAACACTAGCTTTAATTTTTTGTGGAAAGGGGATCCGAAACTTATACAGCTTGATAGTTCAATCATTCTGAGCAAAATCGTCACTTCAAATTTTGCGTATAACGTAACCGTTCTGAGATATTTTGGATCCGACTTGAAGACTCTCTGTGTTCAACTTACAACCTGATGCTCTTCTTATTAATTCTTTTTTAATAGGGTGCTAGGAAGCTTCCCAGGGCCGATCACTAGCCAACATGGTCAACTCTGGAAAATTCCATAGCTCTTTATTCAAGAAAAATTAATAGAAAAAATAAAACAAAGGCAATGCAAGTCATGAAACCTTTCTTGACTGCCCATACGCTATTCATGCGCTAAATAAACAATGGAGCGACCTACCAAATCTCTCCGTTTGTACAGGTAATTTATTAAACCAAAACGTTTACATTCTGCAGAGAAAAAGGCAGCTAGTTCATCTAAGTTGGCGATTGAGAAGAAGGAGAACTAGTCCACCCCGAATCGTTAACATTTTACTAGCGGGACCGGACGAAACGAATTTCACAGTGCACCAAAATGGCAGCTGGTTTCGTAATAAAATCTCTTTACTTGCTGTTGTCACGTTCGTCGCCGCTGTTGGTAACTCTTCCTCACTCAATTTTGTTTATGAATTTTGTCTCATCAATTACTGTTATCTGTTTGTTTGCATTTTCGGCCGCTGCCGTCTAGTAGAACACACGGATGCTTTTCGAAGAAGTTCACGGGGATAATCTCCGATTTTCGGATTTTCCGTTTGTAGTCCGCTTTGCAGGGAGCTGGTATCGGAGGAATGAAACGGAACAGAGGCCGGAAAAGTCGAGAGTGTCTTACAGGAACGACAAATCCTTCGTTCTTGAATGTACAATTGGCATGTACGGCATTGGCCCGTTGTAAACGGCCCAACAGAGGTCCGAACGTTACCGAATAGATTCCCGTACATTTCCCCAAGATTGATGTCCTCTCGGCAATCACTAACACTCCTCGCATTCTAAGAACTGCACCGTGTCACACTTTGCGGAATATCTCGTTGTGGCGACAAAACTGCCGAACATAAACGGAAATGTACAAGAAATAAATGATACAATATTGCGGATTATCAATCAGAAAGGGCAATTGGTTTGTTGCCCCTTTCTGTGCAGGCATATAATGCTAACTGGAATATTATCATGCGTTGACGAAATTACAATATATAAATATATTCGGCATAATCAGAGTGTCGTCAGGGAGCTAACATCGCGCTGAGCGAGGATGGGTGGCCTTCTTGGTTTGTATGCTTTTCCTTGTGCTCGCATATACTCCTACAGACTTAAAGGCGCCTAGTTGTTTGAGCCTGCTTAGGCAGAGGCTTCCGGTTAAACTGGCCATTTACAGCAAGAACAACAACTCGAAGAGATTGGCGGGAAACGACCAGAGTTGTCCTACGAGACAGAAACGGCTCGTCCACAGGTAGCTTGGTGTCTTGTTTGTATGCAGTGACTGTAAGGTTATAAGTGACTACGTCTTTTCTCGTGAAGGCCGGCCTACTAAATACGGTACGATCCAGCCCTCCGCCACTGAAAACAATTACAGTAAGATCGGACCATTTTTCACTTGCAGGCACGGGCTTCGGCTTTTCTGCCGTCGCTTGATATCTGAACGCTTGTTACGCTTGTGTCCGTTTCAGGACTGTTATTTCGATTCTAATACAAATGACGTGAATGTGTACCTGTCTCCACTGAAGAGAATTCATAACCACTTTGGGAAAGCTATTAATAATCCGACATGTATGAAAACAAATTGAGATAGTACACGTTTTGTTCAATGGAGACATGTCTATCTTAGTACGCGTACGCTTGCAGATCAAATTACTGTAATCAGATCCCAATAAACTACTACCGATCTAATAAATTTGCCATCCGAGTTGCGTAGGTCTCATTTGGTAAAACGCTGCACTAGTTTTCGCGCTCGATTGATGGGTGGAGTTTCTCGGAATCGACATAACGTGCGAGCACTCGAAGTAGCAGAAACCAAAAACAACCACCGTAAAACACTAACGCATTCACGCACAGCTGGACGACATGGATGGCGACATGGCATTCGTAAGCGGCTCAAATTGGCGACATGGATGTTGGACAGACCCCGCATCCGTCCAGCCCATTCATCTCCACGGCATTTTTCAGCTGAGACAAAATGCGATCACCAAGAGGAGGACAGCATCAGCGATAATCTGGTGAAGGAAATCAGACAAGCGACGCCCCTGTTGATCGGAAGGCTGTACGAAAAACAGGCGCGCGCAGACGTAAATTGTGCTCGAATGTCTCGCCGACAATGCAAGCTCCGGTACAAGCGACCCTGCCGGTTGAACAACGGCGGCATCCAACACACGGCTGTCGCACTCAAGTACAGCAGCCGCCTGGCCCGGCCAACGGCGAACGCGGCAGCCGTCATGGACATTGCCAGCAGTAGCGGTCAGACGGCTAAAACCCTACAAACTGGAACATAGATACGCGAAGCACTGCCCTGCGCTGGCTCGCCCCCGTAAATAAAACAGGAGAGCGTCAGGACAGGGATGAAAGAAAACATCGAACTCCCCGTTGAGAGGATCAACTTGTAGCATTTGTATTGCATCGTACGCGCGTTATGACCATATCAGTTTGTATGCTCTTTGTTTTAGCACCGCTAGACATTCAATTCGGTACAAATCGGCATGCTTTGGAGAAATTCGTGTTTGTCGACGTGAATTTGTATGCATTTTTCGTACGTTTCTCTTGATTCTTTTGCGACAGATGCAGTACACAGACTCCAGGACACCTTCAAGTGGTATCAGTATAACTGGCGATAGACATATATAGCTTGCAGTTTCGTCGAACTGAATCGAATTTTGATGGTCTGAATTTTAGGATTCCCTGTACTTTTCCGATGTAGCTTCACGTGATACGTGGTATCAAGCCATCAATTCTGACACGTGTGCATTTTATCGTACCGATAGCTGCTAGAATAAAGACAAATTAAATTAAACAGAACACGTGGGATCTCACGTACGCTTTGCCCAGCTAATTAGGTGTAAAAGGTCAAACTACATTCTCTCTTCAATTGTTACCTTTAACACACCCTCCCCCCACAAAACGCTGAGTTCGTAGATGATTACCGTTTGTATATCTCCAACGGTGATCTTTATGCGGAAACAACGAACTGCCCATACGCTTCTGAATTGGGAGTGATAATAAACAGGTACGAGGTTGATATCCAAATCAAAGGATACGACGACATCATGCTGTGTGGGCTGCATTGCATTGTATTGAAGAATCCGCCTTAGATTTTTAAATTCATTTAGTGCAACAAAAATACAGATGACCTCGTGACACCAACCTTAACGCGAGAAAAACCGATATTTTTTTGTACAAAATGTCGTCTCAGCGATCAATTAGCATGAGAAGGAATACGAGAGAACAGTATCGTTTTAGCACCGACTCGCAATTCTCCCAGTCCTGAATACATCCCGCCACGTTCGTTTGTATCTTCATAAACATCTGACATCACCAATGTGTCGGTATTCCGTTCACATTTATCTGGCACCCGACGCGCTTCTATCTTCGCGCACAATGCAGATATACCATCGTCTCTTAATGACATCTATGCAAACATCTAAACAAACCTATATCTCAAACAAACGTACAATGAAGCTTCGCGAGGTCACTGCTAAACACTGTTTCAAGCTCAGCGATGCCATCACCAAGTCCAATCGGCGGAGCTGCCTGGACTTCTCCAATCAATCGATCAATCCGATGCTACACACTCATCGTTGTAGCATTCGTCTTGTAGCACGCTTCTGCTCCATAGCGTACGTTATTGAAGCGACACAGTTGGAGAAAATCTCGCCCAGCATGCACTGACGAGCTCGTGAAAAAGCCCAGCGCTTCAACGGCTAGAAGCGTTGCCTTTCAGGATCTTTTACAGAGAAAAAAACAAACAAAACATGGGCGTCGCACCGGGTAAGCGTTTATACGGTCATTGGCGACATGCGGTAATGCCATACATGTCAGTGAGCGACATCTGGTTTGGTTTCGCTGCGCGTTTTGCTCCTTTATCTCAGAATTCGCCGGTAGCTGCTTCCTATCGTATCGTGAGCCTCTGATTGGACGCCGGTATCTTCAGCTATCACCGCCGTTCAATTGTTTCTATGCTTCGTCATAGGGTACTAACAACACCGATAGAATCGCTTTCCTCAACTACGTCTGCCGATAGGATACGGGCGGACCTAAATTTTGAATCTAAGATGGATCGCGGTACGGCAGGGCGCAACAAGCTGCTACATACTTATGTAGAAATGATATACAAATAAGATATATATAAAAAACGTATGAGCAATGTACAAATAGGATACGACTAGAACGTACAAAATAATACACAAATAGACAATTTCTGTCGTCGATGATTAAGCCGGGGGAGCCACGAGAGGGATACGAGCTGACAAAGTCGAACACGGCCTGGCGTTAGGCCATGAATCAGGATGATTCGGTTTTTTTGCTAAAATCTCAGTTTCTTCTGCTATTCGGCTGTCGTCACAACTACTGCCCTAATGTTGGCAAGCTAAACGGGCGAGTTAGCTACACGTACGTTTTAGTAACTTTAAAAATCCGCAGGTATAAATTCCGTACCGAATCGCATGTTCCCCGTGGGATTAGAACAGGCGACCCGTTGGTTCTGGCGCTCCCTGGCGCTACATCCATGCCTTCAAGCGTAAAGGACTTAAGGTCTTTTTCAGACGGCTTTTTAAGCAGGAACATGTTCTCGGTCAGAATGGATGTGCATCGAAGAGAAGGGAGTCCTGGCAAAACAGAAAAATTATTGTGACATCGCAACGATCATTCAAATGAATGATCAAATCAGCTGTTCAACAAATTGTAGAGTTTAGTATGTTAGACAATTCAGCCGATACGGTAGAATAAGTGCGCTTTGTTCTAGTAGCATCATTTAGCCTCAATACGCGAGCTGTATAAACACAGTCAGCCGTATTCATAGAGATTATCATTGCGTGAATCACCCGCTTTTAACAAAACGCCATTCCACAGATCGATGCAATGCCTCGACGTGATCTGATTTCTATCGCCATATAATGCTGCTTCCCTAGCGCGGGCACATAGCTTCACCTGTATGGCGAGCAATCTACTTTGATGTACGATTTGGGTGACACGCATGTCATTGTACTATCTAGAATGATCCGGTATACGCAAATTTCAAGATATTATATTGCTTTCGTGCTACATTCTAAATTACATTAACGTACCGTCATTGTTTTATATTAAACGTGTTTTCGAGACCTTCGGAATTAGTAAGTCGGATCTCGCGGTCTCTTGGTTCGCTGCATCTGACAACTATAACCGTTGTAGCGTTATATCTGCCCTGCCGTACGCTACATGTGCACCTAGAGAACTAATGAAACATGCAATGCGGCAGCCCACATTTGTCCACCCCACATCCTCGTACAGTCAATGTTTTGTGCCTGAACGATAAGTAATTGGGCGTTTTAAATGCACGGTTAGATGGTAGACGCCACCGCGGCCACTTGCTCATCGTTGTAGTTTATGTCCCGGTACGGTAGAAGATTCGCTTTTTTCAATAGAAGGGAGGATGTAACATTAATATATGTATGTTCACTTCCAACGCAGCACAATATCCTTTAATACATCAACACATAAAGAAACTGCTGTGGGAGGTTTGCGGCATCGTTTTGATGAAAGGAGCTCATTGTGTTCAATGACTTTCCTGTTAGAAGGTATACAGGGTGCGAGTTCGATTTCTTAATAGGTAAACGGAGGCAAAGCGTACGCTGGTTGCAATATATATATATATATATATATATATATTGATTGAAAGAGTTCGTTGCAGGTAGGCAATGGAATCATATTCTATATGGTTGTTACATTGTCGACTCGAATAATTATGAAAAGCCTCACAATAAATAATTGCAACCATCTGTGGCTGAGAAAAGTAGACCTCCCACTGTGTTACGGATTTATCTGCTTGATAGCCAACGATGGTTCATCTATCACTAACGTTTCTCCCAATCATACGGTTAACGATATTACCATACTTAAACTAAATTGGGCGATTGTAACGAATTCTTGTTTGAATATAAACTTATTACGATCATTGCTTATGTATAGGCCAATATTATACATGTATAGTACGAACCTGGTGTACAGTATTGTATTATGCTGTATGACGGTGCAAAACTTTTGAAAAGGCCCGCATACTACAATACAGTATATAGAACTATAACGTAGAGCATTTTGTTTGTAGATACGATTTTCTTCAAAAGAAGTTCCGTTTTGTATGCAGACGCTGTCACTACTATGCGCTACACTACCTTTTTTCAGAGCTGATCATCAGCCAACGTTTTTAAGTCGACGGCACCGCTTCCGGAGATCGACTAGTCTGTGAGAAACGTTATATAA
This sequence comes from Tropilaelaps mercedesae, assembly GCA_002081605.1. NCBI lineage: Eukaryota > Metazoa > Arthropoda > Arachnida > Mesostigmata > Laelapidae > Tropilaelaps > Tropilaelaps mercedesae. Next base: position 62,959 of record MNPL01002739.1, read on the forward strand.
AATTTGTCCAGCATCGTAGCAGCACTCGATACTCAAGCTAAACGTTTTACTTATCCTAACTACTGGTTTTAACAAGGGCAATGTTCGGGATTTTTTAAGCTTTTAGCTCTATGAATCTATGAATAATCTGTATAAAAAACGGTCATTTTTTGTCGTATCAACCTAATACAGTTGTCTTTGCAGCCTTTATTACGTATGATTTTAATGGATCTTTAAAAAATCTAACTGAATGGAATTTCAGGAGACGAGTGTTACAAATGTTGAACGCACAAAGCGCGTTTATGTGTGGCTGCTGTCTATCTGTGGGGTTCACTGCATTCTCGGCCAGCAGAAAATAAGAGAAATGAGTGGTCGTTGAAAAGTGCCCCCAAGGTATTCTCGAAAAAAAAACTCGATAAAAGACATATATATATTAACAATGATCTCCAATAAAACTGCAAGTGCATACATATATTAATTCAGATAACTTATTTTATCGTCTATTTATTCCAATTAATATGTTTATATATAAGCAATTGTTGTCATGTTTGGTCGGTTGTTTATTGTGACGGTGGCGCAATCGAACCTTTGTTTGATATTTAATTGGTGTCAGTGAGAATAAATATTAACACTAACATTTCGGAGCTTAATGTTAACAGATGTTTCACTCATATTCATTTCTTATGTTGTCCTATTTATAGACTATCTTTATTTATAACAAAAGAATGCATCATACACCGTGATTTGTGCGGTACGTTTGTGTTGTACAAGGGTATAATATTACTTTGTATTATTCATTTTTATCAAACGTATTCACTATCACAGGGTTTGATCGTTCAGAACATTTTATAAACAAATACATACGAACATCCATGTTTTTTTAAGACATTTTATGTGTACATTGTGAACACGCGTTATTTTAATACAAAAACGAATTTAAATGTCTCAGACATTTGTTTGCATCCGTTTTACTTCAAAGATTGGTTAAAACGTACTAATATGAAAAGAGTTTGAACCGAAACCAGTTGTACAATGCAATACATATGTAATTTATTAACGGAACAGCAAAATAGTCAAGCAAAACTATTGCTACTACTCTCAGTACCAAAACTACTCTCAATAATTTTTTCAATACAAGAATTGCAGTTGAAAGATTTGGTCGTCTATTTTTAAGCATCGGTTATATTATTAGTATTATTAAATTTCAGCACACATTTGTATACCACTGTTGGCAATTTTATGTCAATTATAAAATTTAAATATTGTGAGAATTCTTGCACTTTGTTTCGAACAAGTACTACCAGGCTTGGCACACTAGCAACATTATGAATTGCAAGACACACGTCGCTTTAGAATAGACTTAAGCCACGAGGCATACGTAGGCGTGGCACAGCACCTTCCTTTGTTATGGTTGCTGTTATATTCGTAGCTTTCTCATAGATTACCTTTTTGATAGTAATATACATATTTGTCAGGAGATATTTCTATTCAATTTTTAGAGAAGTATACCAACATACCGAAAGATGTGTATAAGTCTGTGTACAATTCTCTGTACTGGATTGCTCCGCTCGTTCGGGACGCTCAAGGGTGTGAAAGACGGAGCAGCAGTCGCCGCAATGGATCCACTATATATTGTTCTCCGTTGCTATAAGAAAGTCACAGAGTTGACACAGTACGCAACAGTTCCATATTACTGAATGAAAGGGTGATTACAAAATAACAAGATTGTGAAATGTTCTACCTAACAGATTCAATTGAATTACTTTGCTATTAAAACGACTTACGTTGAGTTTCCAAGTACAACGAAGAGGCGAAATTTGTGTCGGGAATCCTATACGCACGGAAAATACTCTGCTACATCCGCCATGAGCCCATGTAGGAAGCCCCAGAAGTATTAGGATATCTACGGAACTGGTTAGGATATCCGTTTGACGTCTTGAAAATTATCGTTAATGCCTGTTATTAAAAGGCTTGAAAAAGCGTATCCGTCTTTCTTCTTTTAACAAAGTGACTAGTATATACAGTCGAGACTCACGAAATCTATTAAACATTTATTGCTTCCATTATTAGTGCAACAATTTCGCTTGTGACACATCTAAATGGTGGGTGGTTTACTAAGGCAGTCTTAAACGTATTCATTGCGGGTATACCGAACGCCAAAGAATGATGTGTTTCTCAGTGTTCTAGATATTAAATAAGCTGACTGGGATACAAGTTTCCTATACCCTGATAGAAATCGTTAAGAGCTCCAAAAGCTCTTTGAAACAGAGTTGCGTATCAATGAGAGGTTTTTATTGGTCATTTGAATTTTCAAATCGCGTTAAAAATAGTTTATGCCTGGGGTTCAGGCATAATGTGGCGTCTACCATCGAGTAGCGCGGGCGATACATTTTTGTGATGATCATCCGCTCTCTTTCAATTATGCTATAAGATGTCATTTCCAATATTCGTTTCTCACAATGGCCAAACGTTGGTTTTCTACTGCTTGACTGGACTCTAGCCACAATGCGGTTCTGCTGGAGCGTTTCGAACTTTTTGGATGCTCTATTTTTGCATCGTGTCCTTAACATCACAGGTTTTTACGTACGAATCAATAAAGCAGGCTTTACAGGCTTATCAATATCACTACCACACATTTGTACAGGTTTTAACGAACCTTCTTATACTTACGATTAGCACGATCTTAGGATCATGACGTCGATCTAAGGGCGTATTGGGTTACTGGATTTTCTACGTTTTTTGGGTGACATGTTTTTGTAATTAATATCGGACGGAAAACATTCAAGAAGAACGTCATGTTTTCAGACGTTCGCAGACTTACGTTCAAACAAGACAAACCTTCGTAAAATTCGCGACCCGTCATGTCTCTACAAAAAGAAAATTACTATAACAATAATTCATAAAAGTATTGCTATTTTTGTCATTGCTATTATTGATATTATTTCTACTATTACATTAATACTAGTATTTTTATATTAAATTTCATAATTGAACGCAAATTAGACTCAGTTAAATTTAATTGCAAACACAGCGATCTCACAATTGATAAATTTAGGAACTAAAAATTTGTTCCCCAGGTGAGACTCGAACTCACAACCTCAGCATTGCTCACGGCGACTGCCACATAAGTACCGTGCGCTAACCAATTGCGCCACTGGGGACCCGGCCGCTTCTACCGTCATCCCAGCAGGCCAGCACTCCAACAAGCTCCCGGACCAATTCACTGATTAGGCTGATTTACAATTTATTTCTCAAATCTAAACATATATCTGTGCAGTTACATTACTAAGGAATGCCGTACGCTTTGATTTCCAGAAAGTGCGCTTACCATCGAAGTAAATATGTTTTAATTCCTACAAAAAAACAGTGCGGATGCTATGTATAACCCGTAAAAAATTCTTTCGTCTGGTTTTCTCTCAATATGCCTCCCATTGCCTTCTGTTATAGCAGTGTTATTCGTTGATCTAAAGATTGCATGGAGCAAATTACAATTGATTAGAGCACCGCGCGGCAACTAATCGCCCCACTGATGATTTTGGGAATTAATTAGTTGGAACTTCAGAATTAACTAGACTAGAGGGAGCTTGCTGATCTTGAACTTAGTTAACACTAACATGAAGAAACCTCTTATTTCGAGCTCGGCGTTGAACAACCATTGATCCACGTAAGTGAAGACCCACTGAACCATGCGCAGTTAGGTGGACACATATCGAATATTATCACACTACTGGCACGGCAAACATAGCTATCACAACGTAAGAAGTCCAATGCTGAACTGTATAATATCTCTTGCACATGCTCTGTGCGAGTGTACGTGTTTTCTCGCAGAATAACATCTCATCATTCCCTTTGCCATAGCTAGACCTTAAAACGTCGATATATATAATAACTATTACGGTGACAAGTCTGTATTTCCGTCAGTAAGGTACCCTGCTAATCTACGCGATCACCTCGTTAGCATTCATATACGCTTAAGCTTGTTAGATTCGGAGATGTTGGAGTTAGTGTTCACCAGCCGGGGTTCTTCGAGGCATACAACGCGTAAAGGTGATATAGCTTCTAGTTGTGTCAATAGTGATTTACAGGAGCACGAACTCTGCGTTCATGTTTGTAAAAGCCTTCATGTGATTAACCTTCGCTAGATATAAATATTTCGTTAGGGGTGACGAGCAGAACCAAAACGGAGCTCGCTTGAAATGACCAGCGTCAGAGTCTGCAAATAGTAAATCATTAGGGCACAATGTCAGATGGAGTGACCCGATCTTGTCGATGTCCGGTAGGTGGCAGAGCAAGTGGTTATCAGGTGCACAAGCAGAAAAATCGAAGCTATAGCTGCTGTTGAGTCGCGCTGAAGTTCGTAGTCTGAAATCTTTTTAGATCTCTAGGAACTTATCGTATTTTACGATTCGACCTAAACTAAATTAATCAAGGACGACATTTGGCTTAACTAAAATAAAGCAGCAAAGTATTGTGTTTCTTATGTTTTCGTTAGCCCTTTACGGCCAACGAGCGAGTGCCATGATCCCATTAAAATATTCATAGTTAAAGAAATAACTACGAATAGAATTTAAAGAGAGACTACTTTACCGTAAATTCGCGTATTCTTTCCAAATTAATAATTCCTTTCATCTATATACTCTATTATCTCATACAATTAAACCAGCTACACCAATTAAAATAATGATTTCTGCGAACAATTAGGCTTTAATCCTTCCGTTTTTTCTCAGTTTGAACCTTTTCCTTACCCTCTTTGGGAAACCATTATCCGTATTTCTTTTTTTCCCTCCGCGAGAAGCCTTCGATAAGTATAATCCAATCGCTGCCACTACTCATTTTGGCTATCGTAATTAATTAAGGAAACGAATCGACCGTGTTCGTTTTTACTGAATAGTACGCAGAATGTCATGCCGATCAATCACGAAGTATGCAATGAAGTGTCGCTGTCGCACTCTTGCGCGGAGGACTGGCCACTACATACCGAACGCCAGCGCTTGCCTATTTTTTTGTATAATCGTATAGGACGGCGATCGCAATGTCAGTGCGTAATAAAATTGCAAAAGAAAAAACGAGAGTCTTGCGCGATAATATCGCTCAGACGGGCTGCATTTAAATGTATATATGGACACGCATTTATATACAGAGATAACCCCACACCCGTGTACACTCCATCGCTGGATGACTTATTAAATATTGATGAAGGGCAATTAACAGCTTGGCTATTCGACTTTTCGCGTAGACGCCGTAGTATCATAGAGCATACAACGCGCGTTCGATAGTTGTCTAATAAAGTAGATAATGATTATAATCAGATAGAGCTAGAGATTGCTATCAAAAATTTGAGGAAAACACTTAATTACCATTATAGCGATCGCCGCCTCTTCTACGACAGCGAGAACGCGCTGTAATCGGTCATACAACTTCGCTACTAGACTGGGCGGCTTGCTGCAACCAGTCAAATGAGCCAGGAGCTATTGGTTATCCGAGGAGTGAATCTCGAGAACCGAGTTGTGAACGTATGGCACGGCCAACAGTAGACCCGACACAGCAGGATGAGTTGGCCGAGCAACGTTATCCTAGTTAGCAGCGGGTAGCTTCTGCAGCAACGAAATAGTGAGCTGCCACGTATCTTTGCACAGCATCTGTTGGGGTTAGGTCGCTATGGCGGAGCAGAAAAAAGCGAAGACACCACAGTCCGTTATCTCACAGTTTACGACACTAATAATGCGTTTGTCGAAATCCAATACCGTCCATTGAATCAAATGGTCAAATGGTCAGCATTTGATAGTCCTCTGCCAATAGCCTCTTTAATTTACTTGATTTCAAAAATTGTATGATTCAAAAATGCTAAAAATTGCTTTCTTCCAAGTTGCTCAGAGTATTCCTATAAAATATAAATACAAAAATCCTACATTTAGAGGAAGTTGAATTTTTTGAGTCAAGCACATGTATATATATGTATATGTATATGCACATATATATATATATATATA
>MNPL01002742.1:0-19219 GCA_002081605.1 Tropilaelaps mercedesae
GGTGGTGGTGGTGCTACAGCTGCTGGAGGAGGCGGAGGTTCGGGAGAAGGAGTACTCGGCTTTGGTGGCTCAGATTCCGAAGTTGATGTGGTTGAGCTGGCAGCCTTCACCGGTTCAGCAACTACAGGAGTGGCAGCAGCAGCAGCAGCAATTAGATCAGGCACGGCCTTTCGTTCAGTTGGCATAGCGGTAGCTTTTCGAGCTGCCAGCTTGTCCAACGATTTTGACTTGTCCTTTTTTGTTTTCTTATCAACTTTTGAGGCTCCAGGAGCATCCTTCTTTCGTTGCTTGGTGGTGGTGGTGGCTTTTGACTTCATTTTCGAAATAGCTATATTATCGAGCTTCGAAGTCGCCGTTCTCGTCGTCGTGCCAGTCTTATCACCTTTTCGTTTCGGCTTTTTGAAAGCTTTTTTGACTTCGCTCTTCTTTGTCTTCGACTTCGTCTTCCCACCATCTTTTTTGCTCTTCATCTTTTCAGTCTTTTTGCCTGCCTTCGAAGCTTTTGACTTCGCTAGTGCTGACTTCGCTCCTTTAGTTTTAGCTGCTTTCGATTTCGCCCCTTTAGTTTTAGCTTTTTTAGATTTCGCACCCTTCGACTTAGCTGACTGCAGGGTCTTTCCAGTTTTCGCGCCTTTTTGCGTTTTCTCTGTTTTTGCTTTAGTCTTCGGAGCTTTAGACTTCCCTCCTGCCTTTGTCTTTTTTCCTGCTTTTGATTTTTTCGACGCATCTATTTGGGTTTCCTTTCCTTTCTTGTTCTTGGTCATCTTGGATTTCTTTTTGTCATCCTTGCCTCCAGTCAGCAGCTCCGACCTGTCAGTTCGGTGCCCAGAGCGGGACCGACGGATATTGTCAAAAAAGTCACTCATAGGTCTCAAGCAACCTCGCCAACCTTTCTCAGTTCCGTCACCTCGGCCGTCAGAATCAGACCCACCTCGAGCGTGCCCTTTGTGATATAATCGGGACCTCTGCTTTGCCTTATACTGCCGTTTTGACGGACGTCGTCTTACTCTCTTCCGAGAACCTCTGCCAATATGTCCCCCCTTATTTGTGTGGTGGCGTCGTCTCCCGCCTTTGGAAGAACGTATGCTACGGTACGAGTCAGAATCTTGAACATCTCTTCCTGGATGGGAACTAGCGTCTATTTTATTCGCCCTTGACCGCCGAGACGTACCCGTCCGTCGTGTGTCTGAGGTACCAGTGTGCCCTCTGTTTGAATCTCTTTTTCGAAACTTTCTGGGCATCGGAGAACCACCCCTTGGTCTGGAGCGTAGATTTCGACCTCGGGACCGACGAGGCGATTCCGAGTCGCTCCCTCTTCGACACTGAGGAAGATTAAGGACTGGTTGGCCATCTTCTATTTGGATGAGCCTCCTGGCTATTGCCTTAAGGTCATCTTTGTCATTCACCTCGATAGTTATAGTGTCTTTGTGAGTGGTGGTCACCGTTTCCTCAGACACGTAACGCTTCGGGATTGGACCCTGAAAATACAAATATCTAGATGATTATGTGTTTACCTGTATAAAGCTGCCGCAGATCGGAAGTTTCGGATGTTGACTGAGAATAAAGCCTACATAAGAGCTCATAAATACTTTAGTTAATCATCTACACTCAAAGTGAAGACGCTGAAACATTATGTAAGCTGTACTAAGCACTTCAATGTTCAATGTTCAATACAGTTCACATAATAAATAAACATAGCGGACAGAACGCCGCACCCGAAATGTGAAGATACTGTTGCTAAACCAACTCTAACAGTTTAATGCTGGCAATAGATGCTCAACATGGATGCTTGATAAAATAATCTAGCACCGACTCTCTTGATACGGACATTCCCCTTCAAGGTAGGTACTAGTAACCATCCGACTAAGCAAGAGCCTAGAAAAGGTCGCATTTACTCTTATGAGACGAGCTGATAGGTTATCAGCAGTTGAAATTATGTACCGATTATCAAACGCATAAAAATCCAAAACAAACGCGATACCGGTAGAAATAGAAACTAATACGTGTACATTAACAAGAATTCTCATTTTTCATTCTGCCAATGGTTACACTCAAGCCTATCACCGGAAATTTACACCGACATTTCCAGACCCTTTGACATCATCCTCAGCGTGATATAGTCTGCAAAGGCGTGCCCGTGTGCGTACCTAATTTCACTCTTAACTGGATTACCTCTCTCCATCACTCAACAAGAAACACCGCTTTGTGTCGATTCTCTAAGGCTACTTGGGCGAATCATAGCGCCTCCGCGGAGGTAGCATCTTCGAAGTCCCCACTCGGTCAATTTCGGCGCACACACTCGCATACAAACCCACGTCAAAACATTTAAAGAATTCCTCATGTCTGGGCGATAGTCGGTAATTTTTTCTAGAGGTACATAAGTGAAATTATAAAAAAACACCCACCGTAGCCGAGGACATTGTGAGCTCTTTACGGGACCAAGCTTCGTTTTCTCGTGAAAGCCGTCAGCTCTCGCTGATGTTGATAGTAACAATTATGTCTTTGTAGACAAATTTGGAGTATTGTAAGAGACTACTGTCTAAGTAGGCCATTAGCCAAAAAATACGCGAGTGCTAGACAATGGAAGATATTTATTATATTCCGCTAGGATTATCAATATCATGACGAGGTGCTCCGAAAGGAAATTACCAATCGAAAATCTCTCAAAGGCGATAACATCGTGTTACCATTAATTCAGAGGTGGATGAGTTGTCGCAGCTATCAGAGGACTACTCAAAAAATTACAGATTTGAATATCTCCATACTTGTTGTGCGACGTAAATAATACATCATATCATGAAAAAGACCCAAAACGCCGAGTTAAATCGTCCGCTGTTTCCATTCTCGTGCGAAGATTATTGCAAGTTTGTAAGGGTAACTATGCTTAAAGAGTCACCGAAAGTTAAGCGTCAAGCTATGCACTGACAGAAATAATAGTGAACTTTGACTCGCAATGGATCCGTCTCGCGATACACCATTTAACTTACAACAAGACTGAAATTAAAGCTGGTCGAGTTCTGTTGAGCCACCACTTAATGACTGCAAAATAATACGTTATTTCTTTGGTTTCGAGACTGACCACAAATCAGAATTCCGGATTCTGAACCAGGCTGTGGGTATAGCTGTAGGATATGCAGGTGTGTAATGGCGTCTTTCTGTGTGTAGGCTATGCCGTGAAAACCGCTCTATGCGCCTTCTACATCTGTCTGAAAGGAGATATGTGCATAGTAGGGATCGTGTAGTATCATCAATTATGTATCGATACTTTCTAGCTGACTTTTGCATTTGCAGTTAACAAAGCCAGTATCTCAATAATTCATTCTGTATAAATTGATCAACATTACGTTCGTCATTCATGGGAATCACAGGCGATATTTTATAAATGAACTCTTGTAAGAAACGGTTCGTCGCTCCTCCCCGCTTTTTTGTAAAACCGACGGTCGGACGTTCAGGAAGCATTCAAAGATACGATTGCGCTGTGGTGTCGGAGGAATCTCTAGCATTCGTACAAAGTAATTGCTTACCCTAAGGCACACACTGTCGTAGTGCGTTACCAACTACCTACCAATTGATCTGGTTAATTTTCTATTTAAGCTCAATCGTGAAAATAAAGAAGTCCAAGGTGAAGTCGATATGTTTTTCTATACGTGTCAGTTTTCGTCGGGCATGATCGACTGAACTGGCCATCACTCAACATTAACATGAAGTCTCAAACCCTATTAAAAAAGATCAAAAGCATTAGTTCGAAACCTATGTACTTCTACAATGTATAAGCATATTTTTCTATCAAACATATTTCTATTCAAATGCAAAAGCGTGTTTTAACCACTTCTGATCGTTCATTTAGCAGCTCATAGTGGTATTTCTACTACAATCACTCCAGAAACGTATCAGAAGCATGCTATTCGTAACAACATTTATTTTGAAAATATCTGGAATTTAGTGCGCCACGAAATAACTGCTCAGGCAACGGTATGTACGCTCATTTAATTTCATTAGACCTACCCGAAATTAAAATCTGTGTAGCCATTGTTTTTTGTATTACGTACATGAGAAAGCAAAACTTTTGCCCTACCTAATGCGAATATCGTAATTTCGAAAAAAGAGCAAAGTGCTTGCACAAGAATTAATTCATAAGAGATTATATCATGACATATAGTATAAATGTTAACTTTTTTATAGACAGCAACAGCGAATAATAAATTATAATATTACAAAATGTGAAATAATTGTCATAGTTTTGGGTCGTTGTACTTGGTATGCGTGAGTATACCGATTATATACTGTAAATATATATATATATATATTCTCTATATCTTCTTTTCTCCAACTTTTTACGTATTTTTAGTTGTATGCGTGTTATTTTGCCACGTATATTTAGTTGTGTGTCTGTTATTTTAAAACCAACCCTGGTTAAATATATCAACGGCACGTGTGCTGATATTTAAAAATCATAATTAGGAAGGCAAATATTAAAAATACTTTTACATGGCATCACAGACGTTTCTTTCTTATTTCTGGCTTCTTCGTAATACTTCGATCACATGACTTCAATAATGCAAGATTTCAGATTCATCAGCAACTAGTGAACTCGTTTTCACGACGAAGAATCTCCGGGCTAATCGCGGGATGATAAAAATCCCTATAGACTTTGCGCGAAGCTAACGTGCGAGAATGTGATTCATCCAATCTCAATAAATGAGCAATGGAACAAATGTCTAACTAAATTGTAAGTCACACGAGTCATTAAATTTGTTCTGAGTACGTTGCTGAGTATACTGACTGACCGAGCATACAGTATTTCTAAAAGAGCGCAAGCTACTCTAAACTACATCATCAAAGCAACCGCGTAGACACGATTGGGAGAGGGCTCTCAACAACAACAAAATGGCGGCACCCCGGACAGCTACAGTAACCGCAGCCATTGAATGGGATAAACGGAAGAGATTGCTGCGGTTCACAGTGCCGGTAATAGCGGTCGTTGTGGTGTGTTAGAGGCATTAAAGTCACCAAAAGACCTATACTGCATTTATACATCTACCGAGTACCGGTGTTTCCATGTATGAGAGTGTTTGCCGATAGAACAGGTAAGATACTGCCATGATATTGGTAATATGATGTAAATGGAATGTCTAATATTAATTGTATTATAGTTTGCTATGTATGCCCGTGTGCTTCTATTGAGTGGAATGAAACCTATTTTTAAACAATAATTGACCGAAGAAGCCTGGCCAACTCTTTTTTGCTGAGTCTAAACTCCTGTTGTCGTTGGTAGGGTAAAAGTGAATGTTGCAATTACGAACTGGTTTTGGCTATCTTTTAACCTGACTTAATATAAATGTTGGTATATGCGTATAAAATTTTAGCAAGAGGATATTAAAAGTAGTAAAAGCTAGCTAATTAAATCATTAGCCAAAATTAATATTTTAGTGCGCGCGTTTATTCTAGTTTATTCTATTGGCAATATTTCGTTGGTTTCATAAGTTTTGACGCCACATTATTTTTGGCTAAGTTTCATCTGAGCACGAAATGTTAATCTGTTCATACATTGACAAGTGGATAAGCTTATATAATAATATCTAATATTGCACACCGCCTTTAAGTCGTACGTTAAATGTGGAAAACAATTCTAGTGAAGTTCAATCTTGATGAAGTTATACGTCAAAAATTTTTTCCTGGAGTGAATACGGTGGATTAAATAAGTTTTTTACTTAAAGATCTTATTGATTTCTTCATAAAGCCGAATGCGATTAGTTTCACGTGAAATCAATTGCAACCACGTAATTAGCCTTTAAACAATTATACATTTGGTTACGCCAACATGCAATATCCTACTCTGTAAATTTGAAAACTATGCCCCAAGCAGGTAGCTTATTTTCTGCTAACATACTCGCAGTATCGTTACATTCTTCTTCTTAAGTATCGTTACATTTTGTTATCAAAGTAATTAGCAATAACTAGGCAAGATTTATCTTGATCAGGTGTAGATTCATCTAGATACCGTTGTAGAGAGCTAAACGATTGAATTTCTATATATGGAAATTGTATCTTTTGGATAAAGTTAATAAACTTTATCCATAGGCTGCTAAATAAATTTTGATAAATCAAGCTTTGGTGGTTTGGAAGTGCTTTTTTCTCTTGAGCTATGATAAACGCGTTTGTTCACTTCTAATTTGTTGAAAATTTTATCATTCCGTAGTGGAACGAGGTAATAGTAAGACACTTGAAATATCTTTCAAGGTCTCCTATGACATGTTCTTGTGATTTTGTTGACTCTGCTGAATCCAGAGCTCGTAATAAATAATCTGTGTTTTTCCTTTTATGAGGGTGAATCCTAAAAGTGGCGTTTTAGTAAGGCCCCGATTGAAATCCCTGATTTATTAAATCCGGAATCACTGACAATAAATATTGGTGATAGCAGTCCCAGTGAATGAAAGTTATATTCGATTACTCGAAAAATAACACGCAGCGCATAAATACTTGGGTCGACGAAATACTGTATGTGCTAGCCGAAGATGATGCCGTCGCCGTTCTTTAGAATATTTGGAATGGTTACTTACCGTACCTCGGCTGCTCTACTTTCGGCTTTTATGATGCGTCTCGCTTCTTTATACGATACTAAAAAAAACTCCTTGATATAGTGCGCTCGTTTCGTGTTTTTTCGAAAGTTCCTGTACCGTTCTAGATTTGACCTTTGATTAAATAGCGTTATTGATCAATTTAGCAATGCAACACTCGCCATCTTTCCAACCTGTACTTGTACGATATCTTATCAAGCTAATCCACAGCCTTCCGGGAGCACGACCTTTTTCATATCCTTTATTCACTTTGAGACAGATAGTTCGTTATTAACTTGAGCGATTAGATCTGATGAAACTGGTTGAAATCCAAACTGTCTGTAATTTGATATTTGTCGAGCACAACAATACTCTAGTGAATTCTTATACCACCAGAAGATGCACCTTAGTACACATGTGAATGGGATCTATTCATCATTTCCCAAAATCTTGAACCAAGTATTCGCCAATAGTGAAATTTACTTTGTATAGCTTAACTCGTCTGATACGTATACCTTTAATATGACGGGAAATGCTTTCTAAATAATATAACTAGCCATCGTTATCAATGACGCAAGTTATTGAAATGTGTTAACTTTGTGGTTTTGCTTGATGTTTTGCTGGAAATAATGACGAAGTAGTAGCGTATATTTACAGAATTCGCAAAATGTGATAAACTTGTTCTTTTGAACACAATTCTATGTCACTAACTAAGCACGTCGTTTTGTCGTCAATGCTTTAGTACTCCAGCCCATTTCAAGTGCACACTCTCGTTATGCCTGAAGGAAACAGTAACACGAAAGCGGAAGGTGACGGAAATCGCAAGGTGTCACCTGTAAAAGAGTTCTTTGCAGGAGGGTTTGGTGGTATCTGTCTTGTAGCTTCAGGACACCCGTTGGATACGATAAAGGTGAGACTGCAAACTATGCCGAAGCCGGCAGCTGGGCAGGAACCCCTCTATAAAGGCACCTTCGACTGCGCTAAGAAAACTATCACTAAAGAAGGTAATTTTTTTAATACCGCTGTTTTTAGACACAGCGAAGGGTGCACTGCCTTAACAGATTGTGCATTTCTTTACAAATGTATTACCTCTTTGAGCAAAACGCCCTCACTATTTGTGCTAAATTTAAGTCTCAAATTTCTACGCTTGTAAGCACCTTTGTTAAACGACGTAATGCACCGCATTATAGTAACTAAAATACGTCTGGAGGATAACAGCACTTATGTTGTACTTATAATATGTAGCACTTGCAATTAAACTGTTCAAGGAAATGTTCTTTGAAATGACATTAAAATATATTTTTGTTCGAATACTTTATGCTGCCAGGTATCCGTGGTCTTTATAAAGGTATGGCCGCACCGATCATGGGAGTGACCCCAATGTACGCAGTCTGTTTTCTTGGCTTTGGAATTGGCAAGATGTTGCAGCAGAATGATTCCAGTGAGCGACTTCGGTATCACCAGCTGTTTATGGCGGGAATGCTATCGGGCGTTTTTACTACAGCCATTATGGCCCCCGGAGAGCGCATAAAATGTCTCCTTCAGGTATTTTGCCCAAATTGCGTATTGTTACTCTTTTCGGAAATTTTCGCTATAAAAATGCGCAGAATATTTTTACCAGAATTGTCTCTCATAGAGGCAAACAGAATTCTCACGTTAGCAATCTTTTTGGTTTGTGGGCTAAGGCAAAGCTGCGAAAACTAGCGCGAGGATATACTGACGCGTACGTACGCATGAAACATTTATAGTATTTTACCATGCTAAATAAATACTTGGTTTTTTTAAACAGGTTCAACAAGCGGGCGCAACAAGTGGAGAGGTAACTAATTACAAAGGTCCTGTAGATTGTGCCCAACAGTTGTACCGAACTGGCGGGTTGAAATCCATTTATAAGGGTACCTGCGCCACACTTCTTCGCGATGTGCCTGCTTCGGGCATGTACTTTATGACGTACGAGTGGCTTCAGGCAGTGCTCACTCCACAGGGCGGAAACCGCAGCGACCTGTCTATTGCAAAAACCCTATTTGCCGGAGGTATGGCCGGTGTATTCAACTGGTTGGTTGCTATCCCTCCTGACGTACTAAAGAGTCGCTTACAAACTGCACCTGAGGGAAAGTACGTCGGTGTACGTGACGTGTTTCGGGAGACAATGCGCGTCGAAGGCATTCGTGCTTTTTATAAGGGTTGTACCCCGGTGATGATTAGAGCGTTCCCTGCGAATGCAGCCTGTTTTATAGGCTTTGAGGTGGCACTCAAGGTGCTTAATATGGTGTTCCCTGAATAGGAAGATCAAATAGTTGTCAATAGACGAAAGAAGATGCACATAATTAAGCTAACAGATTTAAGCCTTAGTTTTGGTCCGTGAACCAATTTCGATTAATGATGATCCTTGGGATGCAACAGTCAGATGTGCCTGATCATCACATAAGTATAGCTACCTAAAAACTTTTATGCAGATGGGACTATTGTACTGAAATTCAAACTGCCATGTACCTGATACAAGTTTTACATTCAAAACTGTTTAAAGTCGTATTTTATCGACATGCACAAATCAGTCGCTGAGTTCCTACTTTGAACAGTGAGCTACTGCCCTGAGGGAGTTATCAATGTCGCTCCAGTTATAAGCACGAGTACTTTCAGCGAACATTTTTGTGGTAGAATAGACCAATTATCTTGTTTTGAGAAATTAGCCGTTTTGTCTTATTTTACACTGCAATTTTTTACTGAATAGTTATTTCAAACACCAATGCCGTTCACCGAAAGCAAAAATTTCAGATTATGTGGCCGAATTTTGTGACGGTGTTCACTTAGATAATGCATTAAACAAAATAATAAAGATGGCCTTGGGTACTGCGGATCTTCTCGCGCTGAGGAACCTCTTGTGTTGAGCACGTTTATGAGGGCTTGTCATTGCATGTAGGGCCGCTAAGGGCCACATAAATACACTTGTTTAGCGTTAAGCTAGTCGAAGCTTTTAGGTATTATGAAATAATAAAAGCAACGTTTTATGAAGTTTTCATTGTAACGTAACCGTTGGGGATAACTGAGAGGTAGAAAATATGTTCGTTCAAAAGAAATATTACTTTCTGAAGTGTAATTATCACCGTAGAAATGGCAGAAAGGCTCATTGTTTTAAATGTGTGAAGAAACTAAAAACACCCGAATGCCTGTGTGTAAAATATGAATGTTTGTACCTACGTCTGAGAGGATATATGTGAAAGTTGAGAAGCAATATTTTGATGGGGTTTAGAATGAGTATTTTAACCCAATATACCAGTAATACGTTTTTCAGCATCTTGAAATAAAATTTGTTTCTTCAAATAAATATACTTGTTATGTATTTAGAGAAATTACGTGAGATTAGGTGTATAACTGCTCGGATACGTGTTATGGGTTATATTGCATAAAACTGAGGGGCAATAAGACAGAACAATCTGTTGCGAAGGCTAGAAACTTATATTGAGTCGTCAGAAACATCCATACCATATTTACTCGTTGGGTGGGTTAGCATTTCGACGTATCACGATACAATACCATCTAACCACAGATATTTTGTGACATGGATCAGCTAACGTATAAAATGATACGAAAAAATGCGCATTTTCTATGAGCTGTGAAATGTTAAAATACTCGAATGATTCCCGTTATCCTCGAATAGTCCTGCTATGGCTTTGCAATGGTAATGTGAACCAACGGTAAAATATTAGTACTTTCTCGTCGGATGGGATCCTCTTTCCAAAAGTGTCGGCACTTATTCTAATTTTGCGCGTCTCACGCAGACGATTCCGTATATGTTGTCACACATGCTTGTATACAAGCGTCGTTTGGGTGCATGCCCCGTACCTGTCAGCTGAGATTTTAACCGCACTTTACTCTCAAATGTAAGTATGGCATTAGATTCGTGTGCAACACTGGTTCGATTTAGAAGACGTGTCACAGGATTAATACATATTTCGAGACAACAAATATCTGCCAATTGACCCATCTGGCCCGATATTCTGGTTTCCAGGGCTCCACCAGGGGGCAGCTGGGTTCCCGCCGAATCATTGTCGTCTGCTCTTTGAGAATGTTACTGTGTATTATTGGCCGTTATGGGGTCGCTAATGGCTCTTTGAGCACCGCTACGTGAGCACGATTAACCCTTAGACGGTATAAATCTGCTCAGCATTTTAGCCTGGGTAAAATTCATTGATAATTGATACTGTCATATTTTTGGCCACTGGTTACTGATCTGGCCATTATTTTGGGTTGGTGTGTTTGGCTTCATAATATTACGTGATAACGCATATTGTGCGCGTAGCATCAGATAGGGTGTGTTGAGGGGCACAGCAAATTGTATCCTTGAGTGTTTCTAGTTGTATACCTGTTTAGATAGTTTTTATTAAGTGGACGTTACGATAGTTTTGAAAGTCAAGAGGTACAAAAGAAGGGGGTAGATACCATTAGAACTTTTGTGCATTTGCCTTTATAAATTTGTCAGCGGCCTAGAATTGATTTGTCAAACAAAGTCCATTGACCCAATGAGTTCGTCGCGTCGTTCGGTGGGCACCACGCGTCACGTGTCAAATGTAAGTGTCCGGAGCCGATCAACACTAAGCCCTGGAGGCAGCCCAAAAATAGCACGCAAGGGTTCGACCCCTGTGGTACATACAGGTACCTCTTCTAACCGCGCGCTCACAGGCATCTCTCGCGTTGCATCAGGGGCACCCGTAAAACAGCCACGAAAAAGTAACGATCCGAGTGGCGGACAAATCGTACGTGCAGAAAAGGACTGTTCTGCGGATCTCTTGAAAGCAACGAATGGTAGATCTACTGACAAACGAGCGTCGTTAAACGCAGTTAAGGCCAAGGTTGATGCCGGTAATCGACGGCCCGAAAGGCTCAAAACTAATGGTACCGCAAACGCACGAAACACACCCCGTAGGTTATCCTCCGGTACGGACACCACTTATAGAAAAACAAGTACTTCTAAGGAACGAAGTGCAGAAAAAGATGGACATACCTTTGTGAAAAGAGCGACACGAGATATCAACCGGAATTCGGCCCGCGAAAAGCCAATTCGTAGTGACAGTTCAGACCTAGAAACTGCATCGAAACTCGTTAGCGCGAAAGTTTACGAACTGCGCACACAATTAGTGAATAATAGTCTTATTATGGGTCCGATCAAGGATTTTGTTGGCCAAGGCGGGATCGAGAGTTTCGTGGTGCTGCCTCTTGGGAGGTTCTCTCAGAACTCGAAGTCGCTCTGGCGGACTGCGATGATGGAGCTTTTGTTGGAGATCGCTGTCCCTAAAAGACGGTGAGTAGCTTCATACGCTAGGTGACTATTGATCAATGTGTGCTCAGCTTCACAGAATTTAAATGCTGTGGACTTATTTTTGCAATTAATCTCCCAAATGCGGCCCACCAAACACTGACAAAGTTGTCTAGAAAAAATAAAGCGAACATGATTAGATCTAGTCCGATGACCTGCAATCATTTTTTTTATATCTTTTATATGACAGATACAATCTTTCGTGGGGTACTTAGAACAGCAATACATGTTCTTGCGTTTGCCATGTGACATGAATGATTCTACTTGACATTGGCGCTAAGAAAAATGGAGAAAGATAAAAATGAGTTTGCTATAAATAGAATGAATGGCAACATTCTTCTAATTGAGACTATTGCACAGTTTTTTTAATCACCTTTGTTTTTATGTTCCAGAGCATTATAATCCTTTGTACCCACTGTGCTAATCGTTAAACAACAAATCTGACGTTCTCGGTTTATTCTCCTTTTCTGTTTCAGAATTTTTCTAGACCCCTCGTTGATCGATCTTGAGAAAGAGAGTCTTCGCAGCCACGCGTTTCTCCACCGTGGAGATCCAGAACTACCGGATGACATCGAAATGTTAAAGGACTCAGTGCGAGCGCCTGGTCCAACGCTCGTTTTTGCTCCTTCACCTGATCTCACTGCTGTCGAAGCGATTCTTCGCGCATATGAAGAGCGTAACCGTTTGTCCCAGCTACTAATTATTGGTTATAGCTTGCACAAGCTTACCGAACTTACCAAGCAAGTCAAGAGCTCCGAGAGTGCTTCTACCGAAACCTTGTCCTCAACTAACCCCATAAAGATCGATGCTGCAGCTAATGATAGTATACTGACGCGTTTAATTGACTGTGTCGAAGAAGAGGCGTTTCCTTTCGACCTATTCCCACAGAGCGCATTTGCGCCAGTTTTTGCAGAACTTCGTGGTCACCGCCTATCGGACTACCCATTCTCGTCTCGCGTTGCGAAAAACGCATCTTGCTACGGTCAAGAAATACGAGCTGCCAGTTGTGATACCCTCCTTACTGAACGCAGCGGAAGCGACAAGGATGTCATAGCGACATCGGAAGCTAGTACCGTACTCAAAGCGGCATCATCTGCCCCCAACCTTGCCCACTCTTCTGCTAGTAGAATGCCCACAGCTTTGCTTACCGTAGGAGCAATTTGTTGTGGTGCCGGGCTTGCTTGGATGTTCATAAGCAAACGTTAATGACAGAAAATAATCCTATCACATTTTTAATATGACGCCAATAGTTTTGTTCGACAGCTTGGTGAAATATTATGATTATCACTCTTAGCCTTCGAAAAACGGCGCAAACCCTTTTCATTTTTTAAGTTTTTTCCTGCACTAAATACTCATAAAATTGTATAGTTTGGAGCGTAGTATAGTAGAAAGGGTGATGGTGGCCGTTTACATTCAGGTCTCATAGGTTCAATCTATTCCCTAGCTATGGCTTCTAAACAAATTTATAGCTCGTAGCTTTTGTTTGTGATTATTTTGTGCTCGTTGCCTCTTAAATATAGCTAAATTGAGATTTTGCATGTTGAGTATTTGATGCATTTGGAAACTAATGAAAATCTTACACGCTAATTTCCTGTTTGAAACCGATATATAAGTGACCATTTACAATTAGAATTATATCGAGAAGAGTAGTGTTCTCCACGATCTTAGTGTTTCTTACTGTATTTGTTGAGAGCTGGATTAAAGGAGGGAATGCGCTTATTTTCAATCGTATCTGATAGAAAAATAGAAAAAGCGAGGAACCGTCCTTCTAGTTTCTTTTTATTTATTGTCTTCGTATTAGAAGTTAATGCGTATGAATACCCTATGTGTTCTACCTTCTACAGACTACGTGTCTAATCTGTGCAAAGGCATTATCATCATTATTGTTACTAGCTTTCTACATAAAAGAAGACTCAATAGAAAGAACCATTTGATTTAGTGCTATCGGTACAAGAGCTACTTGTCCGCAATAGTGCACAAATAGCTTTCGTGTTGTACGGGTAGAAACTGCTTGCGTACTGTATATTGCAAAGAATGACGTTAGAGACGTATATTTTTTTGAATGTAAAATATTATTCTTACTTTCAGTTCGTGCTGCACTTTCTATTTGTTTTGCAGTGTGCTTTATTTAAAGATTTATGATATTCTTTATAATTATTACAGATCAGTCTTTTTAAAGCTCTAGCACCGGACATGAGCACCTCTAGACGCTGAGCATAAACGAAAAATTACATTTTCTCTATCCGCTTGTGTTATCAAGAGAGTGCACTGTAGTTCTAAGCAGTCTACATTATATATATATAATGTAAATTAAACCTGTAAGTTTGTCTCGACTAGTGGTCATACAGATGAGAAACAGGATATATTTTGTAACAAAATGCATATAGATACAAACAAGACTACGCTACCGCATGTCCTAGTTGAGACGTCTAAATGTCTTATTTACTAGATGTTTGCAACATGATATGTCTGATGGGATTAATTAAATGCCTTTCGTGGTATTTTTCAAGTATAGTTTTATTCTTAGCTTTATTGGACTGACAGATTTACGCAGTCAATTCACACTATAGTTTTTTTTGCTCCTTCCGTAGTAACGAGTATCTTTATATTGTTTGTAGGTAACATTCTTCTGGAGCTAAGAGCGGTCCATCGTTATAAAGTATTATTGATGCCTACAATTTAGTTTTGCTCTTTGAACCAAAAATTATTTGCGCATTCTTGTTTATAGTCTCTTTTTTGTGCTTAATGAATGTTCCACGTGATGACTAATAGTCAATATTACGCTTTTATGATTAATATTACAAACGTGTGCAATGCGAATTGCAGTAATTTATTACAAAGGTTCTGTATCTGTGGAACAAAGAGATGATATTGTAGTCACCTTTGTGAAAAAACTATGTATAGACAGCACTTGCTACAAGTATTATCGATTATATGTTAGGGTTCTAGAAAAATAGCTATAAACACAATGGAGCAGGTGATACAGCTTATGAATGTCTGTGCCTTCCTAAAATATGACTATTACTAACAAGCTATTTATACTGAAAAAGAAGTTAGCCTCTAGCCAACATACGCAGGTCAGGAGGTAAATAAATGTCGCAAAACAAGTCTACAGGCATTTTCTGTCATTTTATTTTAAACAAATACCGGCTTCTAACACTCATACATAAGCAAATGCAGTGCTATATAAAGCTAATAAAAATTGTATGGGTTAATAAAAATGAGAACGAAAAATGGAAAAGCATTTGAACTGCTACATTACAAGAGGAAGGCTAAACGTACTATGAATTTTGTCACAACTTTTAACGTGAAATTAGGTCTTTTAGAAAGTGCAAATGTAGTTAGTGCAGTAGAGAGAGAAAGATTGTATCATATAGGTAAAGGTACTAACGTGTGGTCCTGCTAACTTCTATGCGACACGATAAGTGAGACTGTTAGGGTATAATCAACCGTCTATTCAAGTGAATCGGGGTATTATAGACAGATTCCCTGTGATTCGTTCTGTCCATTGGGAAAAAACGATTAATTCAGCGAATCCAAAAGACGAGGAGGATTAGTCATTATATTAATTTAGCCATATACACATATATACTCACACATGGGATACATGTTATAACTATGGCATTGTGAGTAACAACGGCAACAATCATTGAAATTTGTGCCACCCTGAACGAACAAATTGAAATCTACAATTACCATCAAAGGGACAACAGACACGCGTCTTTACAATTGATTCTAAGAATGACAATAGAGGAGGGATTAAAATTGTTGTTATGTGAAAAAAATAAAGTTTTTATGCTCTCGATTTGTGTTGTTGTGTTTGAGCGACACCGTTATTATGTAAGGAGGTAAACCGAAAACTATTCAGCATACAACTGTCTTCTATTTTCGGATGTTTTTTAATGCGCTTAGCATTTACGAGCTTCTGATTTGTATAAATTACAAATGATTCTGCGAATTATATTGCCCAAACGAGATATTTTAATGACATAATCCACTGGCCGCTCTAAAGCAATTCCAATCTTTAGCTTTAATTTTGGAATTATAGATATATTTGCATATGAACAAATTATAATCAAATAACGAGTCGAACGACATAATAGAAAAGAACCCGGTATCTTTTAACTGCTATAAATACACAATTAATGACTGAGGATTGATTGCCGAATTTTAATTTCAGATGGGCGATTTTATACCAGTAACGAAATTGCGCAAAAGAGGATCGAGGAAAATGCATTCCACATTTGGTGAGTAAATAAGAGAACTCAACATGTTGGTTTCCCTTTTGTTTTTTTTTGAAACAACAACGACCAATACGTTGATCTCAGTCAATTATACGCACCAAATCTATGTAAAAAGCAACGATTGTATACAAATGATCGTATTAGTTATATTCACAATTTTAAATGAGCTAGTATCAAGATGCCATTCCATTCTTTCTATAAAAAGTACGCGAAGCGAAATCCTTAAAAGGTACAGTATTTCATTTCAAGTGGCTAGCCTGTATATGATATAGCACTTAAGTATCAATCCGGTTAGAATAATAGATACCGCAATTCAACATGGTTTCATCATCCTCTTCATAATGCTGCTCATCTTATTTCAATTGTGTAGCTAGTGGTGATCATTATGAGCGGGAAGCAGAACCGGTGGATCAAGGTGCAGTAAGATCTAACTTGGAGCGATCGAAACAAGAATTAGCATCCACAGAGTACTGGGGACAACTCAGAGATGAACTAAATACTGATACGTTTAAAGTGATCGTTTGTCTGGGACTTGGTCAGGTATGTACGCCCTCAAACTTTTCAGAAAGAGTGGAAGCGTTTCCTAGTTTTTTTACAAAACTCATTCTATTATCTGGTGTCCGTAAATCGCATTGCTTTTTCACTTTGCATTTCCTTCGTTTATTCACATCGTTTTTGTCGAGTATACATCTAATATCATCTGCCATCCTGATCTGGCTTTGAAATCGTCATCTGGTGTTTGGATATTCCATCGGTAGTTCCCATCATCGTTTATGCGAGCTCCTTGGTAGTCTTTCCTCCAGTTTTGTCGTGTCACTGTGCAGATGGCCTTTATTTACTTACTTTATGAACGCCGCAATGTCGGTAGCTTTTTGATCTTTTAAGTTAACCCTAAACTCAAATCAGTAAAGAAAAATGTCAGTTTTAATATTTTTTTTTTGTCAGTTTGAAAAAAGTTAACCTCTACACTTCCCTAATACCTCTGTAAACATATAGTTAAGCGGAGAGTTTTATTTTTGGGTTAGGGCTGTATATGGGCCAGATTTATGTCCAAGATTTAGTATTTGGTACTATATGGTCAAATTTTGGAGAGCTTCATTAATCCTTATAAATGTGTTTGAAAATATTTGTTGATTAGTCTAGATCAACTTAGAGTTTCAACGTACGCCTTTATTACATTAACATATGACTGAGTGGTATTATAATGTGTTACATTTACTTTTCCCAAGCAATTGTGAGCTCGAATAGATTCGGCTAATAAACACCCACGTTGCTAGTATGTACAAAGTGTAACAAGCTCAAAGTGTGATAATGTGCATTTTTATTTTTATAATCTCACTTCAGGTATGCTATAGCGTGACGTCTCGCTGGCAAACTGCAATGCTGCTTCTTTTGAAGGAGCAGTTTAAACCGTTACGTTGTGTCGCCTACGATCCGCTGTTCGTTAGTTCAGATCGAATAGTGCTGAGGGATTTCGATGTAGCCACTCTCTACGAGAATAATGAAGGTCGCGTAACATTTCCTGGCGAGAAAACGCTGTTTTTTATGCCACATTGTGGTCGGCCACTTTTCGACAGCGTTATTTATGCTAACAGGTAATTTGAAGACAACATTGATAACTGGCTACATTTTATATCACAGACAACGTCACGAAAATATTATAATAACTTAGTTTGTCACAGGATATTCTAACATTTAGCTTAGATCTAATTGCACAGGATAGGGTTTTTATACGTGCTGTTTAAAGTTCTGGTTTCTCTTTTTTTACTAAGAGAAAGTGTTACACAACCACGTTGTCAGTTTTTAATTGTTTACAGTACAGGATGACGGGTTCTGATGTGATTTATCGTAAAATATAGCCTGCTTTATATATATATATATCACTGTTTATATCACTCCATGAGATAGTAACTTGGTTTACAGTTCAGGTTTTTTAAACGGTAAATCTGACGTACAGGTAAGATGTTATACCACACAATGGTGTAGGCAATTCTTTCTTTGATACTCTGAGAAAATGCGTATTCTTTATCTATATTAGACCTATGTCAGAATGCATTGCTTTTAGAGTATGGTCTATAAATTTGAAAGTTTGTTAATAAAGTAAATTACGTTTTGTTATATAGCTGAATCATTTAAATATAGTTTAATCTTCCGGCATTATTATAATTGTACTCGGACAGTCGTTAATTCATATCTTAAAAATTTCTCAACTTATTTTCATTGAATAGGAATCAGCTCAGTGATGTTACAATCTACGGAAATTCATTTCAAACTATGTTCGATAACGTTGAATTCGAAAACAGAGTCCAACGAGGAGATTTCCCTGCTCTAAAAGAATGCCGGAAAATTTGTGAAGAGGTTAGTCGTTTTGCCAGCTCATCTTACTGATTATAACGAGCTATGGAAAAGCAAACAAAGTAGTATATTTATTTATTGCATGCTTAATTTATTACCAGTGAATATTTTTAAATGTTGTTTTACTTTATAAGTTCAAGTTAAAATTTTCACTGGTTCAAATGCTAAGTGCTTATAAACTATTATTCATTAAAATTAACAAATAAGAACTGTCCAATCATTAAATGAATAAACGATTGAGGTATAGCGTTTTCCTCAATAGTGCGATTTAAAGTTTTTTTTACGTTAGTTGAGAGACCACACCAGGGTAACGTCGCTTATTGTTATACCATGTTTGCTGTTTTCAATTAAATGTCATAGGATTCTAAGACAGGTTGAATTTCTTTGCGAGTATGGAGGGCATATTTTTCGTACAGAGATAAATACTACTCCAGTAGAGTTCTACAACTATTGTAACCACGAGGGATGAATACGATTTCAGGTTGCTTTGAAAAATCAGTTTCAGTATCAGGACGTATTCAACGACCTCAGTGTGATGCGTTTCAAAGCCAATCTAGACATTGGCATTC
Organism: Tropilaelaps mercedesae; assembly: GCA_002081605.1. Classification (NCBI taxonomy): domain Eukaryota; kingdom Metazoa; phylum Arthropoda; class Arachnida; order Mesostigmata; family Laelapidae; genus Tropilaelaps; species Tropilaelaps mercedesae. The sequence goes on from MNPL01002742.1 coordinate 19,040, forward strand.
CCGATCCAAGCTATGAGGATGACGATGAAATTATACTTCGTCGACAAATGGAAAAAATAAGCTTCAATAGCGTGCATACAAAAACATAGATTTTGTTATGTATATGTGTATGTTTCTTAAAACATGTGTTATTTCTTATTTCTTTAACAGTACACATATATATATATATATATATATATA